>CABHPH010001062.1:24180-47228 GCA_902168325.1 Peromyscus nudipes | reverse complement strand
AAATAAATAAATAAATAAATAAATAAATAAATAAATAAATAAATAAATAAAAAACTGGCTGTAACTGTAACTCCAGCACTGAGCGTGGCAGAGACAAGAAGATCATTGAGGTCATGGGCCCTCAGCCTAGCTCCAGGCTCAGTGAGAGACTCTGTCTCAAAGGAATTAATTGGAGAAGACTGGTTGAGTAGGACACCTGAAGTCCTCTGGACTTTGCATTCATGTGCGCCCACATATACACACTGTGTATATCACACACACACACACACACACACACACACAGGAGGAAGAGTAGATGGAAAAAGGAAAGGAGGGTAAAGAAAGAGATTCACTGAGTCCCAGGCAAATCTTAGATTTAGACACACACACACACACACACACACACTCACACTCCATTTCCTGTCTTCCCTTGTAGCTGGTTCCTGAAGTCAGTGAATCTCTCCTGACACAGAGAACTGGGGAAGAAACCATGAAATGACAAGCCACAGTACATATGTATTACAATTTTTTTTACCTGTAAAGTGGCAACATCTCGGTTCCCAACAGTATATGTAATAACTATTATTAGTTAATTAAGTTATCTCTCAAACAAGATCTAAACTCTCAGTGTGTTATTGAACAATATACATAGATAGGTAAGATATCATATATATCTCATGGGGTTTCACTGGAGCTGAAGATACTCCTGTCTCGGCCTCTACAGTGCTGGGATTACAGGCATACACCACCATGCTTGGCATGAATTCCCCGCCCCCACCCCCTTTTTTTTTAAATGGCACATTAAAAAAATGCTGAAGCTTATGATGAACAGATGAATCCAAGTCATGACAAAAAAGGAGAGAAGAACCCTCTACCCTGCACAAATGACTATAAACTGAGTGCTGTGCTAGGTAGGACATGACTGGTTTTCATTGTTGTTTTAAGATGTCAGTCCACTTGTAATGCGATGTGACTCTTGCTCTTTGAGCTGAGTTTGCCCGACTGTACAGCCGCAATAAAAACCTCTTGCTATTGAAAAAAAAAAAGATGTCAGTCCACATTCACTGAGGTAGCAGGCACGGGGGCTTTGAAGAAGCCATGAGTGCCTAGCCAGACTCCGACAAGCATCTCCAGCTGCCAGGCCTGCTTGATAATCTGTTTGTATAGCTCAGTGGAGAGGGTGGCACTTTCTTTCTGCTTCTGCTGCTAAAGGGCAAAGCTGCAGTAGTTGTGGGGGCCTGGGAACCAACCTCAACTTTTGGCACAATCTGCCATCTTTTCCTATGTGTTAAAGAAGAGCACCCAGGTGGTCTCAGAGAAAAGGATTTTGTCATAAGCCTTACATCCCCAACAGTAGCAAACAGGATGGCAAGGAAGCTCTTGGTAGGGAAAAATGTTGTGGTTAGCCTCCACTGGGTATTGCTAGAGAGACACAGGATGCTTGATGCAGATATTGGTCTGGATGTCCTTGGCAGGCAGGCATTCTAATTCTCCGTGGAACTCACGAGGGGCTGGAATACCAGGAAAAGGAGGTTGGGGCCCAGGAGCTGGTGTGCACATATGCTGACTTGGGGAGCAGTTCTTTGTAATCAAAAAAGTAGCATTTGAAATGAACTGTGTAGCTCTTGGAGGGCATGTCTGCGTAGGATGCTCCAGGAGACCAGTCTCTCCAGTATGTCACAGGCCGGAATGAGCGGCTGTTTGGCCAGTTTGGACCCTGTGGTTGGCAAGAAGTTGAGTCCCAGCAGAAGCAGCAAGCAGCCCAGCTCTTCACACCTGCTAAGATTCAGGCCCTCCCAGTTCATCCCCCTTGAGTTGCTTATCCATGGTGGCCACAGCCTTCAGGACCTGCGTGTGACCAAGATGGCCCTAAGCCCTACGCCCATGAAGCCCAGAAGATGATGTTGGGTCCTCTGGAACTGGAGTTACAGGTAGTTGTAAAACACCATGAAGGTGCTGGGAATCAAACTCAGGTCCTCTAGAAGAAAAACCTGTGCTCTTAACCACTGAGCCATCTCTCCAGCTTGCCTGGATTTAAATTTATTTTATTTTATTTTACTTTATTTATTTATTTATTTATTTAGGTTTTTCGAGACAGGGTTTCTCTGTGTAGCTTTGCGCCTGTCCTGGAACTCACTTGGTAGACCAGGCTGGCCTCGAACTCACAGAGATCTGCCTGCCTCTGCCTCCTGAGTGCTGGGATTAAAGGCCTGCGCCACCTCCCAGCTTTTAAATTTATTTTAAAATAAGATCTCACTCTATAGCCCAGGCTGGCCTTGAACTTTCCATGTACTCCTTCAGCCTCCCCAGTGTTGAGATCATAGGTGTGGCTTTTTTTTTTAATAGTTGAATTGATTAGACTTTCGAGGCTTCTGGACTTCTTGAATCATATTTTAAAAGGCTGCCCTTATGACAAAACGATAAAGGAATTTGTCTACGATTTGGTGGTGGGGTCTAACTCAAGGCTCTGCACTTGCTAGGCAAGTGCTCTTTGGTGGAGCTACATGATCAGTCCTTGTTTTATTTTGATTTTCAGACAAGGTAGCTCAAGCTGGCCTCAAATTCACCATGTGGCTCAGGCTGGCCTTGAACTCTCCGAATTCTCCTGCTGCCATCAATGGTTTTTAGGCCTGCCTGCAACACCATATTCTATTGCCTTTTTTTTTTTTTTTAAGACAGTGCCACTCTACAAAACCCTGACTGTCCTAGAACTTACTATATAAGCTAAGCCTGCCTCAAACTCATAGAGAGCCACCTGTCTCTGCCTCCTGAGTGCTGGGATTAGAGGCAAGATCTAACATGCCCATTGCTTTTTAAATACTTGTATAGCTTTAAAAAAAAAAAAAAAAGGTAACTCATCGATTTGCTTAGCTTCTATTTTGGTGTGCAGTGTGTGACGTATGTAATCCAAACCGTTGTTTGGAGATTCAAGAAGCCAAACCAAACCAGGGGCAGCCTAAGGTGATTTAGTTCCCAGCAAGAGACCAGGCCAGTTGCCAGAACCTGATGCATGGAACAAAAGATATGTCCAGAGCTGGCCAAATTTAGTCACCAGGATGGCAGAAGGCAGCGCCATGTCCCAGCAGGAGTGATGACAAGAAGAGAATCAGATGGCAAGCCCAAAGTGCCAGTCAGCAGAGGAACAAAGACCAGGGAAGGGACTGGAATGCTGCTTCCTGGCTGCAGACAAAGCCTGCCTGTGGTTTGGCCTTGGGTCTTGTTTCTGGTTATGAGGTACTGGAGATTACACCCAGGGCCTTGGAATACTAAGCAGGTGCTCCACAACAGAGCTCTACTTCAGCCCCTGGCTTGACCTTTGAGGATCCTGTAGCCTTCCAAACCTCAAGGTCAACACGACCCCAAACCCTACTAATCTGATGCCCAGAGGCACAGGAGAGTGTTACTGCCTTCTGAAAATTATTCTTTTGTTTTGTCTAGAGACAGGTTCTCATAACTCAGGATGGCCTTAAACTGTCATTCATGTTGGCTTTAAATTCGTATTATTATTTATTTTATTTTATTTTATTTTATTTTATTTTATTTTATTTTATTTTATTTTATTTTATTTTATGTGTGAGTGTTTTGTCTATGCTTATGTGCACCACATGTGTGCTTGGTGCCCAAGAAGGTCAGAGGAGGGCATCAGGCCACCTGAAACAGGAGTTAAGAATGGTTGTGAGCCGCCAGGTGAGTGTTAGGAATCTAACCTGGGTCCTCTGCAAGAGCAACAAGTGCTCTTAACAGCGGAGCCACCTCCCCAGTCCCAGCTTTGAACTCTTGACACTGTTGCTGAAGGGACTCTAGCCAGCCCAGGCCTGGAAAACACGTTCTAGCAGGCCTTGACCTTTCTCCCCCATTCCCTCTGCCTAGTTAGAAACCCTTACCTTACATTCCTAAAGCCAGACACCAAGATCTATTCCCTTATTTGGCCAATTCCTCCTCCTGAGGCTGACTACCAAGGTCCAGCTATCAAACTATAGACGCCCAGCAATCAAAAGCCCCCTTTGGCTCACCTAATTAACACGCCCAATTAAAGTTAAACACCTCATCCTTACATGGGGTTTCCCATTTTACCTTCATAAACTGCCGATTTTCTATGGGCCACGTCTGTCTCCTCTCTATCCAGAGGCAGTCAGTCCTCTGTCCCCAGGGATAAATACCCTTTACCTCTGTCCCTTGCTCCTTTTCTTCCCTCTCCTTTGCTCGCTTCCCCTTCTCCCTCTCTCTCCTGTCTTTGTCCCTTATCCCTGCCCTCTGTCCCTCTGAGGCCAATAAATCTCCTTTGTGCTGAGAACTTGATCTTGGGGTGTCTTGAGCCGATTTTGAGGTTCCCTACACTTGTCTTATTTCCTACGTCCTAGAGTTACAGGAATGCACCATTATGCCCAGATTTTAACATCTTTACTCATGGGGCTGGGGAGAGAGCTGTCTGTGAATGCAAAGACCTAACCTTTATCACCAGTACTTGTGTAAAATGCCAGGCATGATGGCAGGTGCTTGTCATTCCAGCCCTGAGGAGGAGACAATACAATCCAACAGCCAGTCAGCCCAGCCTGACGGCAGCGACCCCTGTGGCTTTTGGTGTCGATGTTTTGAGGCAGGTATCTCTGTGTAGTCATAGTTGTCCTTGAATTCAGGACATCTACATCCTCTAGGCCTCAAACTCACAGAGATCTGCCTGCCTCTGCCTCCTGAATGCCGGGATTAATGGAATGTACCACCTCCGCCCAGCCCAAACCTTGGGTCTTAATGAAAGGCCCTGTCTGAAAGAAATAAGATGGATGGCTCTTAAAGAATGATATCAAAAGTTGTCCTCTGGCCTCCACATGCACACATGTGCACACACGCACATGCTTCTTACTCATAAGGGAGTATTTATCATCCACTAGCTTTAATAAGTATCTTAGGGTTTCTACTGCTGTGAAGAGACACCATGGCCACAGCAACTCTCATAAAGGACAACATTTAACTGGGGCTGCCTTGCAGATTCAGAGGTTTAGTTCATTGTCATCATGGCAGGCAAACATGGACAGGTAGCTGGAGAGTTCTACATCTGGATCCTCAGGCAGCAGGAAGAAAGTGAGACACTGAGCCGAACTTGAGCATCTGAGACCTCAAAGCCCATCACCAGTGACACACTTCCTCCAACTAGGCCACACCTACTCCAACAAGGCCACACCTCCTAACAGTGCCACTCCCTATGAGGGCCATTTTCATTCAGACCACTACAATAAGTTGTTGTTGTTTGCTTTGCTCTTTTGGGGAGCTGACCACCCAGCTCCCAAGTAAATCACACATGGAGGCTTATTCTTAATTGGAAATGCCCGGCCTTAGCTCAGCTTGTTTCTAGCCAGCTTTACTTAACTTTAATTATCCTTTCTATCTTTTGCCTCTGGGCTTTTCCCATTCTCTTACTTCTGTAAATCTTACTCTTACCCTGTGGCTTGCTGTGTAGCTGGGTGGCTGACCCCTGGAATCTTCCTCCTTCTCTGGCTACTTCTTCTTCCTCCCAGATTTCTCCCTCTATATATTCTCTCTGCCTGCCAGCCCCGCCTATCCTTTCTCCTGCCTTGCTATTGGCCGTTCAGCTCTTTATTAGACCATCAGGTGTTTTAGACAGGCAAGGTAACACAGCTTCACAGAGTTAAACAATTGCAACATAAACAAAAATAACACACCTTAAAATAATATTACACAACAATAAGTGATCAAAAGTAGAACGAAAGTCGAGGAACTATGGGTGGTAAATCCTGGCCAGGAGGACTCTGTGGGGCCAAGCCTCTGAGTGTGTGCTTAATAGATGGGGTTTATTCTAAACTGCAATAGTGCTGACATTTCACTTTCAAAAATAATAATAATAAGTCAACAATCACAATGGGCATGGTAGCACCAGCTTGAGATATAATCCCAGCAGTCTGGAGATGGAGGCAGGAAAATCAGCAGTCTATGGCTAGTATGGGCTACAGGAGACTGTCTCATGCCTGTAACCCCAGCACTTGAGAAGCCGAAGCAGGAGAATTGCCCGTGAGTTCCATGCCGTGCCTGGAGAATGCGGCCCTGTCTCCTGTCTTCTCTGGTGTCTTTCAGCAGCATTTGGGAGTTTTCTTTGCACGGATTTTGTGCATCTCTTCCTAGGTCTATTCTTAGACCCTCTGTCTTTTCTGTTGCTATAGTAAGTGTGGCCACCACTTCCACTAGGCCCTTTCAGTAGACAGCGTTGGTATAAATGGAGAAGCTATTGATTTCTTTATTTTAATTTTAGATTCAGCCAACTCACTGAATTTTTCCATCTTTATCTTTTGAGATAAGCATCACACTGTGTAGCCCAGGCTGTCCCCAAGGTCGAAGTCCTCCTGCCTTCAATGCCTGGGTGCAGGAAGTTCCATCACACTTGGCTTGAGTATTTTATTTTGCAACAAAACTCCGGGTATAAATGATACACCTGCAAGCCATGTTGATTTTACCTCCCTTCTTTCTGTTCTTAGAGAACACTGATAATCAAATGTTCCATCCCTGGATATTCAACTAGTGGAGTGGGTTGGCAGTGGCCCTGAACTCCATGCTGTCATTCAGGACCCTAGGCTCTTTCCACCTTTGGGATCAAGATCTCTGTAAGCCCTTAGAGTAATTCAGCAGATCTCCTGGAGGTGGTTTAGGAGAAAGGCCTAAAATGAACAGATCTTACTTTTACCCAAATTTTATAGGCTCAAACTTAAATACATAGCCCCACCCAATTGCAGAGGAAGCTATGTACATCTGTGTGCTAGAGGGCTGATTCAGTGGGCAAAGGCACTTGCTGTGCAAATGTGAGGACCCAAGTTTTGATCCCAGCACCACATTTAAAAAAATAAAAACAAAAAACTAGCCAGGCTTGGCAGCACACACTTTTAATCCCAGCATTTGGAGGCAGAGGCAGGTGGATCTCTGTGAGTTCAAGGCTACCTTGATCCACACAGTGAGTGCTAGGACAACAAGAACTACATAGAGAGACCCTGTCTCAAAATAAATAAATTTCAAAAAATAAAATGAAATACTAAAAACAGTGGATGTGGCTGTGCATATGCTTGTAACCTCAGCAGCCGAGGGAGAAGGGTCATATGACTTGCTGGCCACCAGCCTATCAGAAAAACAGCAAGCCCCAGCTTTAATGAGAGACCCTGTCTCAAGAGAATAAGTCAGAGAGCCATAGAGGAAGAAACCTGATGTTCACATGCATCTGTACACACGTATACACACATGCACACACTTGAAGAAATGTAGTCAGGATCAGGGAGATGGCTCAATGATTAAAAGCACTTGTTGCTCTTGCAGGGAATCCAGGTTCTGTTCTCAGCTCCTACGTGGCAATTAATAACCATCTGTAACTCCAGTTCCAGGGATCTGATGGCCTCGTCTGACCTCTGCAGACACCAGGCACACTCCAGATGTATAGACATACATGCAGGCAACACACACACATACACTCACACACACACTTTCAAAAAAATAAAGAAAATTTATTTTAAAATTAGAAAAAAATTTGAAATTGCCACTTCTCAGCCCCCCCCCCCAAAAAAAGCCCCTTTTCCCAAATTTTGGCAGTTAGAAAAAAGCCGGTTCCCCTCTACCAAAAATAGTCATTTCCCTTTTCTTTGGCAGAAGGGACAAATGGCTATCTGTGGTGCCTATTAGCATACCAAAGGCCATGCTGGCCTCCAGGCTCCCTCAGTACCTGTTACACATTTCAGAGCCCATGCTAGCATCCAAGCTCTTCTCACCTCCTCCCCTACCCTACACTCCTTCCAGCTCACAGGCTTCCCTCCCCCAGCTCCTCATTCTCCTTATAACTCTGCTATTTCAGTTATACTCACCTCTCTCTCTCTCTCTCTCTCTCTCTCTCTCTCTCTCTCTCTCTCTCCCACACACACACACAGACACACACACACACACAGACACACACACACAGACACACACAGACAGACACACACACACA
Source organism: Peromyscus nudipes (assembly GCA_902168325.1). Lineage (NCBI taxonomy): Eukaryota > Metazoa > Chordata > Mammalia > Rodentia > Cricetidae > Peromyscus > Peromyscus nudipes. Next base: position 39,277 of record CABHPH010001062.1, on the reverse strand, counting down.
CACACACACCCCCCCCCCTCTCTCCCCCCCCCCCCAATCCCCTGCTCCTGCTTCTCATGGCCACGTCCAGTCTGCTGGCCATGTTGAGTCTATTATTTTCTCTCTCTGCTCTTGCAGATGCCTCTGGCTGTTTTCTCCATCATAAAAGCTTCCCCTTAATCATACCATGGAGCAGTCATTTTGTCAGTTTATATAACACTGTTGCTTGCAACCAGTATGTCTTTTTGTTGCTGTTGTTTTGTTTTGTTTTTTTGAGACAGGGTTTCTCTGTTGTAGCCCTGGCTGTCCTGGAACTTGCTCTGTAGACCAGGCTGGCCTTGAACTCAGAGATCCATCTGCCTCTGCCTCCTGAGTGCTGGGATTAAGAACATGTGCCACCATGCCTGTCTAATACTCAATCAGTCTGTCTTTTTAAAAAATTTTTAAAGATTTATTTATTTTTATAAAAGTTGCTTGAATTTATGTACATCTACCATGTGTACACCTGGTACCTTCTAAGATCAGAAGAGGGCATTAGCTGTCTTGGAACTGGAGTTAGAGACAGTTGTGAGCTGCCATGGGGATGATGGGAACAAATCGTCTACAAGAACAGTCGGTGCTCTTAACCACTAAGTCATCTCTCTAGTCCCTTAAGGAAAAGTTGTGCCAAGCAGAGCCTAATGGCTATACCCTTAGGGATTGCCAAGTATGCATGGCACAAACAGTTATGAGTGGGTATGATAATGTACGCCTGTGATCCTAGTACTTGGGAGGCAGAGGCAAAAGGAGTGTGAGTTTAAGGCCAGTCTGTCTACATAGTGAATTCCAGGACAGCCTGGGTGACGTAATGAGACCCTGTCACCACCACCACCACCACCACCACCACCACCACCACCACCACCACAACCACAACAACAACAGCAAATGAACAAAAAAAGGAGTGAGTAAAGAAACTATTGCTGCTTGTGGTCTGATTACGTCATTTCCCTCGTTCATATGCTGAAATCTAATCACTTAGGTATGGTATTGGTCAAGACACTGGACCTGTATGAGCTGGTTATATCATGAAGGCTTCACTCTCATGAACGGGATAGGAGCAGAGTCCTTTAAAAAGGGCCCAGTTGAGGGAGAGGGCAGGGAACTCAGCAACAGTGGTGGTAGAGTTCTTGCCTATCACAAAAACCCTGGGTTTGATCCCCAGCACAGCCAAAGAAATAAATAGATAAAAAATAAAAGGCCTAGTCTACAGTCTTTCACTGAAGCAATGAAAGAGCTAGATCATGCCAGTCTTCATAAAAAATCTCTTAAGGCTCAGAACAGATTAAGTAAGTGGGCAAAGGCCATCTAGCTAGAAAACAGCAGAGCCAGGACTCAAAGCCAGAGCTCTTCCCACTGCCCCTTGCTGCCACCCACAAGTTCAATCCATATGCTGAGGCCTGTGCTAAGAGCCTTGTGGGAGAATTCAATCGATAAGAACCAGCCCTGGTCTGGAGGAGTTCACATCAGAAAAGCCCAAGAGCAGCCCATTTGCCAAGACCGAAAGACCAGCTCAGGACAGCAAGAGAGGAGATGCCACGTGCTTCGGCGCCAAATACACAGCTCCAACAGCGTGGGCAGAGAGATGCACTTTAGGCTGAACTGCACAGTCGGTGAAATCCTCAGAGACAAAGCAGAGCACATTGTGATGCACTCTGTGCGTGTCAATCATCCCAGGGACACTTCAGATTCAGGCCCTTGCCAGTCAGTGCATTGCAGCGGACCTGACAGCGGTGGCTAAGGCTTTGCATTCCAGCCCAGCTGCCTGCATCCCGGTGTTTGTCATGGGCTGAAAACCTCAGGGATTGTTTGAACGTTTATGGGATAAAAAAGCCATTCAAGTTGTCCTTAACCATAGGAAGCTGTGCTCTGACTCACACAGATTGAAAGTCTAGTTGTCAGTGGCCTTTAGACATGGCTGGGTCCAGGGCTCCTACCGTGCTCTGGGGACTTGTTCTAGCTCTTAGCACTTGCTTTGCTCTTGAGCAGGTTTCGTTCCCTAGTGACAGACACTTGATGTTCAAGACTGATAGCCTTTTAGGATTAGGTCTAAAGGAAAGGAGTTTTTGTTTTGTTTTGTTTTGTTTGTTTTTTCCCAAAGCCTATTTTGGAAGGAGACCTGGGACCTATTCTGGGACATCACTTTTTAAACTGGCAAGAATTTGATGTGAAGTTCTGGGTCTATGAGACATTCACATTCCAACTCTGGCCAGATCTGTACCATCACTCTCCCTTTCTAGGCCTTGGTAACTTTGTTGAGAGATGGTGTTGAAGGACAATACTAGTGAAAGAATTTCTCAGAGAAAAAAGCCCTCAGCCTGGCATCTCTATTGAGAGATGGGATTAAAAAGAGGACCCAGATGGGGGAGAGGGCAAGGAAACCTCCCCAGCATAGACTAAGTCTCAGTCCATTCGTGATACAAAGTATCATAAAGTAGGGCTACAAGCAAAAGACATTGGCCATTTGGGTTCCAGAGGTTACATACCACCACCACCACCCCACCCCCCCACCCTCCCACTCCCCCACCCCTCCACCCAGCTGAAGACTGAACCCAGGGCCTTGCACTTGCTAGGCAAACGCTCTACCACCGAGCTAAATCCCCAACCCTGAGGCTACATACCTTATGGAGAACCAGTATAAAGGAAGGGACCAAAGATAATCTCCAAAGGTACAACTTGAATGACCAACTTCTTCCAACTAGACCCCACTCCTAGAGTTTCTAGAACCTTCCAAAATAACACCACCAGCAACGGTTGCCATTTCATATTCAAGCAAGTACAGATGTCAATCCCATTTATGAGATCTCTGTCTTCATGACTTAATAGCTGCCCAAAGACCCCACAGCTTGCTTGCTTTTGACTGGTGCTTGTATACCTCAGGTTGACCTTGAGCTTAATATGCAGTGGAGGATGAGTCCAGCACAAGCATTCTACTAATTGAGTCCCCTCCCCTGTTGGGGGATATTCAATCACACCGTGAACCTCAAGTTTGCATTTGCATTGATTAAATAAAATTAACCTTGGGTCAAGAGGCTGAGTTAGCAACTAGTTGACAGAAAGTGATCACAGAAGAGATAGAGAGATGCACCGGAAGTAGCAGGGAGGGATTTTAAGTGGCATTTTGTTGTTGTTGTTGTTGTTGTTGTTTTGGTAGAGCAGAAGGACACTCTCTTTGGGAGAAGCTAGCAAGGCTACTCAACTTCTCTGAGCTAGCAGGTTTTCACCCCAACCTTTTTAATCTTGAGTCTTATTTATAAACAGGAAAATAGAGATTTAGTTAAAGCTACCTTTAGCGGCAGCGACAGGGCCAGTGCCTGCAGAGAATTCCTGCCAGGCTCTGGCCTGAGTGGCCAGGCTGCTGCCAGAGAAGCAGGTTGGTAACTTCAGAGTCACAGTTGCTGGTTGAAATAGCAGTAGATTAAGGCGTAGCCACCTGAAGTTAAAACAACACTCTCCTTTTAATGTTATTGTGCGAATTTGACTCAACAGATGAGTTTTGGATGGATACAAACACTCAGATCATAGTGACAATGTATGCTCACAAGGCCTCTAGTAGGTATGTCTAGTTTTCCTTCAAGCTCAGTTTTTTTTTTTAAGATTTATTTATTTATTTATTTATTTATTTATTATGAATACAGTGTTCTGCCTGTAGGCCAGAAGAGGGCACCAGATCTCATTATAGATGGTTGTGAGCCACCATGTGGTTGCTGGGAATTGAACTCAGGACCTCTGGAAGAACAGCCAGTGCTCTTAACCTCTGAGCCATCTCTCCAGCCCTCAAGCTCAGTTTTTTAAGTCTCTTTTGCACAAAAATTGGCACAGAGGGCTTTGTTTGTAGCTCACTTGGTAGAGTGTCGGCCTAGCGCATGAAGCCCTGCATTCAGTCCCCAGGACTGCATTAAACCTGGCTTGGTGACTCAAACCTGTATGCCTAGCACTTGGAAGGTAGGGGCAGCAGAATCAGAAAAGTTCAGGTTTATCCTTGGCTGCACAGAGAGTTTGAGACCAGCCTGGGATACCTGAGCTCCCATCTCAAAAGAAACATGGAAGGGGAGACAGCAAAGCAGGAGAGCTTCTTGACTGACAGCAGTTGGAAACCCGCCTCTGCTTCTGTCTGCTTCCTGACACCACTCACTGCTGCAAAACCTAAGAGAGAGGAAGGCTGCGGAGACCAGTCCTGGAAGAGCGTCTCCTCACCCTCTCACAACGTATACCTACGTAGAGCCAAAGGACCTGCAGCCAGCTGACGGGCGACAGCAGGAGTCAAAAGAAAAATGGCCAACTATTTGTAGCTCATATCCCCAATGAAGGGGCATTCTGCCTACTCTACAGAGTCCTTGAAATTATAATAAAAAGATCAATGACCCAATTTAAAAAAGCTAGTCTCTAAAGAGAAACTTCCCTATGAAAAGATGCCAAGGCCATTCATAATCAGAGAAATGCCGAAATAAGAGTCTATTTTTACTTACTGCCAAAAAAAAATGCTCAAAGTTAGACAATTTGTCGATATTTAGATATTTTGATAATAGAGTATCTATCCTGATCCCTTCAGGAATTATCTTAGTTTTCTTCTGTTCTCCACAAGCAAACTTCTAAAAAGAACTGCGTAGTATTCCTGTGGCATTTTCATATCATTAAATAGAAAATAAATGCAGTAATCATTCTTGGTACAGATCTTCCATATTAGCTTTGCCTCACCGTAATGAAATACCTGATAGAGAGAGAGAAGGTTGTCGCTAAGCGGTGGTGGCACACATCTTTAATCTCAGTACTTGGGAGGCAGAGACAGGCAGATCTCTGAGTTCGAGGCCAGCTTGGTCTACAGAATGAGTTCCAGGACAGTCAAGGTTACACAGAGAAACCCTGTTTCAAAAAATTTAGAGAGAGAGAGAGAGAGAGAGAGAGAGAGAGAGAAGCTTGTTAGGTCTCAAAGAAACCTGGGACAAAAGGCTAACTAAGGTGCCTAATTAACATATCAAATCAGACTCTGGCCACCAGTCTCCCTACTCACAAGTACCTGCTACAGGGTCATCTTGACTGGCATTCTTCACCCCAAACCCTCAGCCTCTCCAACCCCTGAACTTAATTCCCTTCCCCCAGCTTCTCTGACTCCTACATAACCCAGCTATTTTGGCTACACGCCCTCTTGGTCTCTTGGTTCTCAGGTGCTCTCTCCGCTCCCTCTCTCTTTTCTTCTCCTCTTAACCCCCACTTTCACGGTCTGGTTCAGTCTACTGGCCATGTTCACTCTAGACCCTTTCAGATGCCTCTGGCTGTTTTATGCCTCATATCTACAACAAATCTTCTCCTGAACCATACCTAGGAGGCACCGCATCCTCATTTTTCCCCCCAAAGTTTCTTTTGGCTCAGTATTTTGGAGGGTCTGATCTACCTTCGGTTAGCCCTGTTGCTCTAGACTGTGGCAAGCTGTATATTATCACTTGGGTCCAAAGCTGCTTCTCATGTCGCACACTGATAGAGTGCTTGCTTAGCGTGTGCACGGTCGTAGCTCCAACCCCCAGTAGAGTAAAACAAAGTGATAGGTAAACGGCGCTGGTTACTGGTGGAAAAGTCACGGCCACGGCGCGACTACCAGAGTTACAGAGAGCTTTATTAGGAGGAAGGAGGAGATAGGAGGGAGGAGAGCCAGGCCTGTGGGGAGGGAGAGATGGTGGGGGGAGAGCGGAGAGCAGGGAGCAGAGAGGGTGGGGTCCAAGTCCGGCTTTTTTAAGACACAGATTGCGTGACCAGGTAGTAGTCAGCACTCCCTCATGACATAAGACGCAGGACCCTGAGCTGCACATATACAGGATCCTAACACAAAGCACATAAAAAAACAAAACCAACCAAACAACAGGAAGAAAAAACCCTGTTCTTCACAGCCAGGGCGCAAAAGAGGAAGGACCCGTGGTCCTAGACCCCTTCGAAAGCAAGCCCCTGCCAGGCGGTGGTGGCACACACCTTTAATCCCACCACTTGGGAGGCGGAGCCAGGCGGATCTCTGTGAGTTCGAGGCCAGCCTGGTCTACAGAGCGAGCTCCAGGACAGGCACCAAAACTACACAGAGAAACCCTGTCTTGAAAACCAAAAAAAAAAAAACCAAAAACCAAACAAACAAAAAAAAGCAAGCCCCTCTCCTTACATGCCCCTAAGGACTTCCTGCAAGGCCAAGCCTATCAAAGGCTCTACCACCTCCCAAAGATAGCACTTAGTTCCTCCAGGGCTGCCGAGCTGAAGGAAGTGAAGAGCAGCTACTTTGTTGCCTGGGGGAAGATGCCTCTAGCCGAAGGCACAGGAAGTGTGAAGACACTTGAGTACTGAGAACAGCAGCCTGTATCATTCCCACATGCTTTCCGGCTGTTTCTGTTTCTTTCGAAACTTCCAGTTCATGGTCTGTGGCTTGTAGTCATTGTCCTTGTCAGAACTAATTTTGTATTGCAGACGTGGCTCTTGGTGTTGCATGCTTTAAAAATAGTTTACCACTTGCTTTGATTTCGTTCCTAGTACCTATTATTGTATAGACTTCCCCACCTCCAATACTGGACACTGAAACCAGAGCCTGTACTCTTTTTTTTAATTTTTGATAGTCATATCTATGATTCACTGACCTAGAAAACCTCCCTTGTGAATATTTTGACATATTTGTTTTCTTTTGTTTTATCAAGACAGGATCTCAACATGTCAACCAAGCAGGCCTTGAACTCATGGCCCCCTTGCCTCTGCCTCAAGAGTGCTGGAATTACAGAGGTGTGCCATCATGCCTGGCCCATTAATCTTTTAAAAAATTCATTCATATTTTATTCTAATTATTTTATGGTTTTATTTTTAACTTTGGAATTTTTGATCCATCTGTTGTTTCCTACGCATTGAACAGTGAGGCATCTGGTCACTGAGAATCTAGATTTATCTCTTTATGAAGACTTGGAACTGCCCACCTTCGTACTAATTTGAACCCTTTGCCTCAAACCCACTGCATCCGGCTGAGCTGTGTGAAACAGAGGCTGCTGCTTGCAGAATCCTCCCACAGGGGGCACCAGAGGAGGGTGAGCGGTTGACGAGAAAAGTACTTTAGGCCCTGGGGTGTTGCTTTGAGATGGCTGGAGGAGAACGCTAGCCTTCCCAGCATTTTCTCAACCCCCACAAACGGTGCAGTCCAAAGAAATACATGTAAAAGTTCAAAAGTGTGCTTAATCTCCGCTGCTGCTCACACTGAACCTTTTCCCTCTCCCAATCACGTCTGACTCCAGAACCTTCAGATCCTACAGAAAAATTCTAATACTTCTCATACTGGGTTGGAAGGAGAGCTCAACAAGGTCTGTGACAGCTACTTTTTCACAGGTGAGCTCTGTACACAGTTCACCTGCCCACCAACCTTCTCCCAGAATTCACCCAAAGGTGCCCATCCAAAGGGAATCAACAGATCCTCTCCTGCTTCCTCCTCCTCCTCAATGCCACCTTACCAGGAAAACAATCCAAACCAGGAGCAGAATCTGGTTGTCCTGGTTGCTTTTTTATCAATCCATCACAAACTAGAGTTATCTGGGAAGAGAACCTTAACCGAAAAAAAAATGCCTCCATCACACTGGCCTATAGGCAAGTCTGTAGGGTATTGTCTTGGTTGATGTGAGGACCCAGACCACTGGGGATGGTACAACCCCTGAGCAGGTGACACTTGGCTTGTGTAAGAAAGCAGGCTGAGCAAGCCATGGGGACAAGCCAGTAAGCAGTGCCGGTTCCTCCATGGAGTCGGCTTCAGTTCCCACCTCCAGGTTGGGGCTCGAAGTCTTTGAACCCTTTCGTCCTCAAGTTGGTTTTGGTCATGGTGTTTTGTCACACTGTCTACAGAAAGCAAACTAAGACACTCACGTTACTAGGGACTGGTACACTGGGCTAGGAATCCAGCACCCTCTCTGAAGCCACCAAACCACTTGAGAGGTGGCTGATGCCACTGTCACTCTTTGAGTGGCTCTATCACAACACAAGATCACAGGGCAGGGGCGTCTCTCTTGCTGGCGCTGACGGATTGCTGCATCTAGGAGAGGGTTCTACTTATTTTCTGGAGGTCCGCAAGGACATCGAGCTGGAGATCCTTGGCACAGGGAGCCATTCCTATGGCCTGCACTATGTAGAAGGCGGTGCATTCCCAGTCTCTGCCCCTCGGCTCTCTGGCAAGTGTTTACACAGCGCTTTCCTTTTGCAGATCCGTGCCACTCAACACCACCTTAGCCATGCAGCCACCTCATCTGAGACTTCACACCTCCCATCTGGTCCTCCCTTTTTGCTCTACCTCACTTAGCTCTTAGCATCACCTGCTTTATTAAGTTACCTGTGATCTGTCTTCTGACACTAGACTCTAAGCTCCACAAGGGCAGGGATTCTGATCTGCTCTGTTTAGAGCCAAATCTTCCATGTCTGGAATGTGAGTGTGCATAGTAGCTACTAAGAATATCTTTTTATCGCCATCTCACAGCTACAAAAACTGAAGTTTGCAGAGAAAACACTTGGCTTTAGCAGCAGCCCCGAGCCCAGATATTCTGTGTGCTTGACGGTAGACTGCACTGTGGCCACACATTGCTGATTGCTGCTCTATGCGGCATTGAATGCTCCGGTGAAGCTGTAGGGAAATAGTTAAACAAGTTATGATTTAAGCCTCCTCTAATAGACAATAAGTGAATTAACACAGATCTTTATGTGCTGCTTATATGGAATGACCTCAAGGATATTAGTGAGTGAAAAAGCAAGATGCCCTGGAGTGCTTTGGAAGTGTTTTCAAAAGGAATAAATAAACAGAATGGCCACACACTCCAAGGCTAGATGTGCAGAGAAATGTTCTAGGAGACTCTGGAGGAGCTTGGAGTCTCTACCTGGAGCAAGATATTGCTATCCATTTTGCATTGTTGAAATTTAAAATCTTGTACATGATTTTTTCTCTCACTTTTTTAAGATTCATTTATTTATTATGTATACAGTGTTCTGCCTACATGCCAGAAGAGGGCACCAAATTGAATCACAGATGGTTGTGAACCACCATGTGGTTGCTGGGAATTGAACTCAGGACCTCTGGTAGAGCAGCCAGTGCTCTTAACCTCCAAGCCATCTCTCCAGTCCGATTTTCTTTTTTCAACAATATAAATTGTCCAGAAAGTTTAAAAACAAAGCCTCAGGACTCATATCAAAAAATAACAGTCCCCTTCTCTACCACTCTGTGCTTGAATTCTTCTGTTCCTGAAGGCGGTGACCTCAACCCTCACTTCTGCCTCTGCTGTTGGCTGTTCTCTTTCTAAGTCAGGTTCTGAGTTAGATCTCCAGGCCTCCAGTGATGCACATCACTGTGGAGGATCTTGGTAACTGTAGGACCTGGGGCTGGGGTGTAGAGCTGAGTGGAGGAGCACTGGCTAGCATGCATGATGCCGCGGGTGTGACGGAAACATCCTCACCTCCTTCTCCTCCCTACACTGCAGGGTCTGATTCAGCAGGTCTGGGGCAGCTTCCAAGATTCTGCATTTCCAATATACTCTCATGTGCCGCTGATGCTGCTGGTTTATGGACCATTCTCTGAGTGGCCAGATTAGAACTCCAATGCTGACACAGCTATTTCTCCATCTCTCTGCTTTTGATCTTACTTCCCACTGTAGAGAATGAAATTTTATTTCTCCTCTACCGTTACCCCCACTCCCACATACACAAATCCTATCCTCATCCTTCTGATATGGCTATATATCCTTTTGGGTTCAATGGGTTTTGGTATTTATGTTTGTATACCTTTGTAGATAATAGTGACACCTTAGCCACCCACGTACTATGCTATGGTTACATTTCCTTTCTTGTTCAACTTTTTTATTTTATTTTTATTTTTCTAGAGTTAGTTATTGACACACCCCCATCTTACCGTTATTAAAGCATTTACAAAGCTTCCAGATTAAACTGAAAATCTCTGATCAGTAGACTCAAATACACCACAAAATCTATATGTAAGCTGAGTATGTGGTATCTACCTGTAATCCCAGCACTTAGGAGATAGAGGCAGGCAGAACTCTGTGAGTTTGAGGTTAGCCTGGTCTACATAATGGCTTCTAGCCATCCAAGATTACATAGCAAGACCTTGTATAAAAAGACCCTGCATATCGGAGCCCTGTCCTTCAGGTCCAGTATGGACTATTACCCCATGTAGCCCCATGTACAGGGCAGGAGCAACTCGGAGGGTTCTGAGTCTCTATTCTGAGTTAGGTTCCCCTTACTGCTGCTTGTACCTAGACTACCTTCCTCCTTTCAGCCTCTGTCCCAGATGTTTGTCAGGCCCATGGCTGTGTGGCTGGAACTGATTTTTTTTATTTAGTCTCCTGTGCAGCTAGCTGATGAAACATTGAAAGTAAGAGTCCCCTACACATCCTCCCACCTTTCTTCTTTCTTAAGAACTAAAGCAGACGGGTTGGGGATTTAGCTCAGTGGTAGAGTGCTTACCTAGCAAGTGCAAGGCCCTGGGTTCGGTCCTCAGCTCCAGAAAAAAAAGAAAAAAAGAAAAAAGAATTAAAGCAGAAACAAGGTGTGCTTGAGCAAGAGGACCAGCAGCCTCTGCACGTCCACATGAGAAACAAAATCTCTTCAGTGATGCAGCCTGGACCAGATCTGGTTTGGGGTGTAACTTTTTGTCTACGTGGGATAGACATGTAGTTCCTTCTAGGAAGACACTGGCATTCTTGCCAAGATGCTTAAGCCACATTCTGATAAATTTTAAGTAAGGCCTCTTCCAGGAAGCTGGCTTCCCATCTATATAACTGTCAGTCAGTCATCAGTCAGGCTTTTAGTGATCTGGAATTGGATTTTCTTTTCTTTTTTTTTTAATTGTGTTTTGTTGAAAAGGAATATCTAACCACTCTTATATAAAAGGGAAAGGACTATGGTGGTTATGGTGACACACACTTAAGAGACTGAGGTAGGAGAATCACAAGTTGGAGGTCAGCCTGGGCTACACAAAAGCCAGAGTCAGTACACACACACACACACACACACACACACACACACACACACACGCAGGACAGAGAGAGACAGAGACACAGAGACAAAGAGAGACAGAGACAAAGAAACAGAGACAGAGAGAGGCAGGGAGAGACAGAAAGAGCTAGTTGCAACAGCATTTGCCTCTCTTCCAACTATGAGCAAGCTAGCTTCTATCCCAAAGGCTCACTTGGGTTTTAGTGAGCATCTCTGAAAAAGTATCAGCTCAAGTGCACCGAACAGAAAGGTGTTTTCTCGGAGCCTCCGAGGTCCTTGGAGGAGGGAGAGGAATGGGATTTGTATTGGGTCAGTTGTATGCTTACAGCAACCTAAGCATTTACCATACTTTGGCTCATGTGATTTTATCAGTGATCCCACAAGGTAGGAACTGCAGCAAGCTTCAGTGGCTTCCTCCTGCCAAGTATCCATGGGGGTGGGTGGGGTAGAGAATCTAAATATGGATTAAAACTAGGAAGGGTCTCACATGGATCACAAACAACAGGGTGGCTGTGAATAAAGGGTCACTCAGCCTTCTGCACATGAGAGTCAAAGAGAACGGGGTGTGTGTGTGAGGCGTGCTGGAGAGGACCCCAGCAAGTCTGTCCAGCATGCAGCCTGTGCCCCAAAAGCTTATGTTCAAACTGGGATTGAGCCTGGCATCTGCTGGGTCCTAAGTGGTGACAGGGCAGAGGCCAGCATGGGACCAGGTGGGTAGAGGAAGGATGTTAGGATTTTGTCGTTGTCACAAAATGCCTGACAGAAATAACATAAGGGAACAGAGATTAAAAAACACTGTTTTGGGGCTGGAGAGATGGCTCAGCAGTTAAAAGCCCATGGTGATCCTCTACAACTGTATTACCATCACTGAGTTGGGGTTGATTAGAAGTCAAGGCCTTGAAGCAGGAGAATTGTCACGTGCTTCACACTAGCCGGAGTTACCAAGTTACCCCTGTCTCAAAGTATTAATTAACGAAAAGTTATTCGTGGAGTTGGAAAGATGTTCAGCAGTTAAAAGCCCTTCTTGCTCTTGCAGAGGACCTGAGCTCAGTTTCCAGCACCCATGTCAGGTAGCTCTTAACTGCCTGTGAAAGATCAGACACCCACATATAAATAATTTTTAAATTAAAAAATAAAACAATAAAAAGCATTCTTTAAATTTTTTAATGTATTGTTGTTATTATTATTTGTGTGTGTGTGTGTGTGTGTGTGTGTGTGTGTGTGTGTGTGAACATGCATGCAATGGCATGCATGTAGAGGTCAGAAGACAACTTTGTGGAATCAGTTCTCTCCTGTCCACTAGTACACAGGTTCTGGGGATTGACCAAAGGCTGTCAGGCTGGACTGTCTGTCATACGGCCAGTGCCTTGACCAGCTGAGCCAACTCACTAGCTGGGGAAGAAGGGCTCACTACGGCTGATGGTTTCAGAGGCTTCATCCTGTGGTCAGTTGGCTCTCTTGTTTCTGGGTTGTGTGAGGCAGAGCACCATGGTAGAAGGCATGGTAGAGCACAGCTACTTACCTCAAGGAGGGTAGGAAACATGTAGGGAGACAGGGAGGGGCCACAGACTAGGACTTTCCAAAACACACCCCCAGTGACCCACCTCCTGCAACCAAGCCCCACCTCCTATTCCCACCACCTCCAACAATATCACTATAGTATGAATCCATTGATGAAGACAGAGCCTTCTAATTCAGCCACTTCCCGGGAGCCCTACCTCAGGACACTATTGGACTGGAAACCATGTCTTCAACACACGAGCTTTTAGGGGAATATTTGATATTCTAAATGAGGCCTGGCCATCACCACTCTTCAAGTCCAGGTCATGGAGGCCACAGCACCTGGCTCAGGCCCCCTTTTAGTTGGCCAGAGTCCTTTCAACCGGCAGGGATGGACTCTGGGCCATCAGGAGAGGCAGGGCCTTGGGAAGCAGGCAGAACACTCCCCACCCCATCCCCCCATCTCCCACTCCCCTGTTGAAACCTCTTATCTTCGGAGGTTGTTGTGTTTTGGAAACATCAACTTTTTAAAAGAACAGTATTATCAAGACCACCATGTATCTGAAAGGCTTACACTTATCTAATTAGCAAGTATACATATGCACACACACACACATACACACACACACACACACACACACACACACACACACAGTGCATTGGTGACTCTGCTCTTCAGATAATTACAGGAATCATGAAGGGTATCTACTCAGGGACAGGATGCGGTTGGGAATGGGATGTGCTCCTAATGATGGCTGCTGAATGTCCTGGCTCTCAGGCCTGCAAGATGGTTGTCAGTCTGTGTATGTGTAACTGCCCACAAAGACAACATTGGAGGCCTGTGTATATAGCTCTTCAGTATTATGGCTCAGACCAGCTTCCCTATGTTCCAGAAGGGAGACCAGAGCTGACCCTGAATGGGGAGAAGAGGAAGCTACACTCTCATTCGGTCCCTAGACTCCAAGGTCAAGAGCTGTGGGCAAGACACCAGCCCCCAAAGCTGGAGGAGAGGCGCTGCCCCATCTGATCGAGCCATAGGTCTAGTCCAAAGACCAGCATGGCTACCATGCATCTTGGGGGATGACAAGTGGCTGAGATATAGGGCTCAGCCTTTTCATGGAGTTGGGAGGCAGTTTGGAAAGCCATGTGATCACAACCCTCTCTCCACAGACTGGAGGCAGAAGGCAACAGTGTGTAGGAGAGGGAAGGTGAAGGCTTAGGTTCTTGTCCCTGAGTCTGAGCCCACACCCTGCCCCTAACCCAAGATCCAGGCTCAGTCACCCAAACAGGAGACAGACAGAGCTTCACAGCCACTAAGAATTAAAACCTATCGATTTTCCCCATTAGCTAAAGAACGCCATCAGAGTGCATTAAAACCAGGCAAAGCACAGCCTCGTGAATAATTAACATCTGCAAATGACAACCCCACGGGGCCTGAGGAGGGGGAAGGGACATCCAGAGGCCAGTCTGACCCCTCTGACTCTCACCTCGGGGACTGGAGCATGGGCTACCTCCCCCCTCCCCCCTGTCTCTTGTCCCTTCCCATTCCATGTCCTCCTTTTGGAGGGACACCCTGTCAACTCTGCACATCCAGAGACCCAAGGTTGACCCTTGAACAGGGAAGGGAAGCCCCGAGTGTCACAGCCTTAAGGGAGATGCTACTGCTTTCTGAACACATTCTCCTCTGAGATGCAGTGCAGCTGGCCTCTAGCTATGTCCGTCAGTCTGCGGTTCTGGATGGGGACAGAAATCTAAAAACACAGAGCGAATCTGCAGCAGAGCTTCTGTGAGGACCCGGGGCCCGCCGATTTCTCCCCAGCTCAATCTCGAACAAGCAGAAAGAAATATCCTGTTTGGGTAGGCCAGTTCAGAGAAGGCGCCCTGTCCAGAAGGGCGTATGGAAGCAGGCCCTCAGTGCAGACAACCCAGAAAGACAACCCCAGAGGCAGATGTGGATCTCAACACAAGGGAAGTCTATACAGGTGAATGGTGAGTTCAAGGCCAGCCTGGGCTACACAGTGAGGTGTCAGAAAGAAAAGGAAAGAAGAGAGGGGGAAGAGGAGAGGGGGGGTTGATTAGGATAAACCATCCTTCAAGTTAATCAACAAGAGAAAGCCTTCCTTTCTAGTGGGTGTACCATTTAGAAAAAGACCAAGTCCCCTGCACACATGCAAGACTTGGGCAGAGCTGGATCCCTGCCCCAAGCTGCTATCTGCCAGAACATCCTTGGGCACTGCTCAGGAGCCAGGCCCCACCCTGTCTTGGCCAAAGAGATCCAGACCTGTCCAAATTCAATTCCAGGCTTCTAACTCTCCCACTTCCAAACTCCCCAAGTCCCCAGCTTCAAGCCAAGTTCCCACTTTGTCTTCCCAACCCAGCCTCCCTCTTCATCCCCCTATGCAGAGCAGGGTGGCTCAGAACAAACACGTCCTAGACCTCTGACCATGTTTATCTCTTCCTGTTTTATAAGGCTCTGTAATACCCCATCATACTCGCTGTCTGCTAGTCTCGACCCACCTCTTGAGCCCCTGGGAAAGCTCTACTTCATCCAAAAAGTCAGCTTAAAGACGTTCCCTGCCTCTCACCCTCC
>CABHPH010001062.1:5107-24080 GCA_902168325.1 Peromyscus nudipes | reverse complement strand
CACAGCCTGAATTTCTTTATTCTTTGTTTCCTCTGTTCCCAGGGCCACTGGGAATGGTTGTATGTGTTGTCAATTTCTGCACAGGTGAGGGGAGCTGAAAACCAGCCCAGATCCCCACTGAAGGCAGGTCCTTTGGGGTTGCCAGGAGGGAGCACCCTTTCTAATTCATTGGCACTGTACAGACCAGCTGTGGCTCCTTCAGCCTCCTGTGGGGTACAAGCCCACCAAAGGAGGAGGAGCCTCTGCCTCTTCATGACTGTGCCCTCCGCATCCTGCCCAATGCCTGATAGCTACATGATGATGATTAGGAAACAGGCAAACAAGGTCCACTCTGGTATCCCCAAGCTGAGCTTACTACTAAGCAATGTCTGCCTCATCTCTGGCTCGCATTCAGAGTAGCCATGCAATTAGACCCAGAGTCAGCGATGGTGATTTCTGGGAATGTGCAGGGACTTGGATAGTTGACTGTGGAGGTGTGAACTGGGGGCCCCTGGGGATGCTCCCTGGAGCTCAGAGCTCTGAGTCCCCCCCACCCCCAGATGCTCCCTACCTATGCCCAGAGGGTCCAGGTGGCACAGGAAATCTGACCAAGCCCAGGGACTGCGCAGTATTACCGAGTGTCTGCTGCCGCACCAGACTCCCAGCAGAGGCGTGGTTCTTGCTTCCCTCACTGTGGCCAGCGGCAGCCTCCCAGCTCTGGCAGAGAAGGAGTTAACTTCCAGGCTTCTCAGCGTGAATGTGGAGCTATTAATACCCACAGCCCAGCCATCTAGAGCCACCACAGAGCTGAGCCCCAGAGCTGTGGAGAGGGAGCAGGGAGCAGAGCAGTCTCCAGTTTGGCACCTGACTCCAAGGGTCGGAACTTTTCCTGGGGACAGTGTAGACACTGTGCCAGCCTCACCTGACCCTCACCAGCGCTCCAGCTGTGTCACTCGGCTCTCCTGGAGGCCACTGTACCACTCACTCCAGCAGAGGAGAACAAACTTTGTCACTCACCTCTGTGCCTGCTGGTCAACTAGGAAGAACAAACAGCTGGACAGACACACAGACAGAAGAGTCCTCTGTGGGCCTGTCCTCACAGTCCTCCTGCCTTTAGCAGACATCAGCAGAGTGGACCGCTGAGGTGCTGAGGGCTCCTCCAGAGGCAACCGATAGGACCTGTCTGCTACCGGTCACCTCTTGGGTCCAGGCAGCTGCTAGCTGCTGCTCAAGTGTGGATCCCGTGGTTGGAAACCCTGTGCCTCAAGACAGGAGCTCCAAGAGAGCCACAGGCTCTTCCACCTACCGAGGCGACGGGTAACCTGAGGGAGAAGGCGCAGGTGGCAGGGAGGCAGGCACGGGGTCCTGAGGCCGACAGGCTGCTGACCCTGGAGCGCACTGGCTCAGAGAACCGTGCCCTGGCTGGGGATGCTGCTGCGGAGACCACCAACGGTCACCCCTGCCCCGTCCTGCGCCTGCCTCCAGCCTGGCCCCTGGGCTGTGGAGCTGACGATGTGCCAGCTTTCTGCTTGGTCTGCTTCCACAGAGAGGAGGAGGAACTGGAAGAGGTTCCACTGCAGAGGTCAGTCCTGGGGTGGGCAGAGGGCTGGCAAGACCATGGTGCAGCCCTCCACTGGGAGCTTAGAGGCCTGGCGACGATGCCTATGGGACCTATCCACCCTCTCCACTGTCCTGCTGAGCTCACGGGCTATCACCATGACCTTCTCCCTATTCCTCCTACTCTGGCCCTAGATTGACTTGCCCGTCCCTTCTCGCCCATTGTGGTCCTGTCTTGTCCCTGCTTAGAAGCCTCCATGGTTCTCCAGCTCCTACAACAGAAAGTCAGCACTTGGCGTTCAAGACCTGTGTGATTGGGGTTAATACCCCATCTCACTCTGTTCCGCTATATTACCAGGGATAGCCTGGCTTCCTCCACCTAGGCCCAGCTGAAATACCTCTTCTTCCAGGAAGGCCTTCCAGAAGCCACAGGCCCACTCCAATCCAAGAGCCCCTCATCCCCCCTGGCATTGCCCTGGCATTTAACAGGTGCCCGGTCTTTGTTGAATTAATAAGTGAAAATGTATATGTGTGCATGTGCGCATGTGTGATCACTCATACATGAATAAAAGAGGGAGGGATAGAAGGAGAGAGAAGATGGTTTCTGCAGCTATGATTGTGTGTTTGTGGGCGAGTGTGTGTGATTGTGTACACAGGTTCGTGGGAGCAGGTGTGAGAGTATCTTTGTGATGAGAGTGCATAGCACCAGGTGGAGTTCAGACCCTTACAACTCTCCCCACCCTGACCCTCAGGGAAACCCTGGCTCCAGCCAAGTACATTACCCAAGCTGTGACCTAGGCTCTGGTAGTGAATGTCCAAGCTGGCAGGGTCACCTCTGCTCCAGCCCACCCTGCCTGGGAAAGGCAGACACAGGGCCACACTAGGGTCTCTTCCATGCCCGGTAAAGAACAGGAGGAGAGAGTGTGGGTTCCCACATCCTAGGCCAGGTGCCCCTCATGACTACGTTGGACCCCAAGCCTATGATTTCCCTGCTGGGGGCCTCTGTGTTCTCATCTGTGTAATGGGAGGATGCTTCCTGCCTGGTTGCTAGCTGACCATGCAAGATGACTGGACACCTGCTGAGCGCCAGGCTTCAACAGGGACCTGGAATCCTGGCACAGCCCTGGTGAGGTCTGCTAGCAGATAGGTTGGGCACAGACTGAGGGCACATTAGTGGGAGTGGGTACACAGTGCCCGTGAAGTCGAGATGCAAGATGGACCGCCTCTGCTCACAGGGGCCACAGCGTACTCCATGTCTATCTAGATGTACGGATGCCTCCCAGGGAATGGGGGAGGCCCAAGCAAAGGTATCGGTGGGCTGTGCGATGCAAGGGTGAAGGCTGGTGGTTTGGAAAAGTAGCTGTCCAGGGATGGGGGTGACCCTGCCAGCTTGGACATTCACTTCCAGAGCCCGGGTCACAGCTTGGGTAATGTACTTGGCTGGAGCCAGGGTTTCCCTGAGGATCGGAGTGGGGAGAGTTGTAAGGTGAGGAGGACAAAGACAGTAGCATCAGATCACGTAGGCCTGGACTTGTGAGTCAAATACTTGATCTGTAGGCACCAGAGCAGCCATGGGAGGGCTGGAAGCCAAACAGGCAGGTTAGGAGACTCAGTGCAGCGGGAGACACTGTACTTAACTCCACAGCCTCAGCGCAGCCACGTCGTTTTCATAGTGAAGGTTGGAGTGCTTGGTGAAGACTGAGTAACAGGTCCTTGGCATCCTTTGCTATCATAGTTCCTCTGTCTTTCTTTCCTGTCTCTCTCTCCCTGTGACTCTGTCTCTGTCTCTCTCGTTATCTCTCCGTGGGGATGGAACCAGGGCCTTGCACATGCTAGGTTAATTCTCAGCCCTGAGCTGACTATCAACAACACGCACTGCCAAGCCCTGCCTTGATGTCCCCCCAGCTTCAGGTCTTGGAGCAATGCTAATATTAATCAATCCTGACTGGTGAATGACTCAGGAAGCCCCAGAATGAGGCTCCAGACTAGGGTTAAGATCTTCTGCCCCTCGCTCCCTCATCTTCCCTCACCCCACCTGCAGCTTTGGGGATTCCTGTGTAGAAGAGGTCCCTCTGTCTCCTGTTCTGGGATATAATGGCCTAGGATTATAGGGGCTGATATACTTTCTAACTGACACTCTGGCTCTTTAAGGCCTAGGGGAGGGACACTGCCAGGCTGGGCAGAGATGGTGACCACAGGTGCCAGGTGGTGAAGCTAAAAATACTGAGTGATGTGGACAGCCAGGCTGCGGGAACCAGGCAGAGCTGGCTGGGAGGGCAGCAAGATGGGGTGAGGTCACCTTGGATTTAGAGAGTGCATGGTGCACCAAAAGCCCTCACCACCTCTCCTAGGCTTTCTCTGGTGTTTCTCTAGAACATCCAGCTGCCATCTTTAAAAGCCGTGGGCCAGTCTGAGTCAGCCACGGTCCTCTTTCATGTTGACCCTGAGTCCTCTTTGGGTCTCTTCTCAGGCAAATTAGGAACAGAGAGGCTGTAAGGGGTATAGACAACCTGTTCATTCATTTATAGGTTGAACAAACTTCCCAAAGCCTCCAGGGACTGGATACTGAAGCCGCAGAGATGGGAGGGATACAGACACTTCCCTGATGGGGCTCACTGCCTTGTAGGCACAAATGGCGGCCATGTGAACCTGAATCTCTGTGGGCTATAATGAGAGTGTGAGCACCCTGCCACTGGATTCTGCTGTAGGTTGATGCACACTGTGCCACATGTCAGGGACAGTGGTACCAACCACCTGCTCATGCTGCTTCAATGTGTTAATTAGGGTGAGGCAGCTGCTGTGCCCATGAGCCTGGAACTTACAACAACGACATTCTTTACAGTTGATATCCACGGAATGGAGTCTAGTGAGAGGGGCTGTGCTCCAAGCATTCTTTCACTGACCCTGGCTCTTTCCATCTCGGGATGGCATCGCTCAGAACCTCAGAACCCCCAAGTGTGGCTCATGCCTGCAAACCCAGCATTCAGGAAGCTGAGGCAGGTGGATTGTGAGTTCTAGGCCAGCCTAGGCTGCATTCTATCTCAAAACAAAACACATTAAATTTAAACTATCACCCAGGGTTTTTGAATCAGCTGGAGACAGCCTCTTTTCCTTGCGTCTATGTGCATTGGCTATGACGGCTAATTGCAAGGGGAGCTGGGGAGAGGCAGTCCAATGCAACCACCTCACTGCGGCATTATGAAAGTTTGATATGTGAAGACAAACTATCTCTTAATAGGTGCAAATTATGCTTATTCATTCACTCAGCAAAGTGGGAGGGCATCTTGCATGGGAGAGAGCTAGGAGCCACATGAGAAACACCAGCTCTGTACTCCTGGAGCTCAGAGTTAATGCAGGACAGACGATATACAAGTAAACCCATGATGTGATCATCAGGTTCAAACCCCTTGCGGGGGGGGGTGGGGGGGCCCCACAGGAAACACACACCTTGTGTAAGGTGACTTGGGAAGCTGGCATCCCAGACCTGAAAAAGGGAGGAGACTGGCCATCCAGGCAGATAGAACAGAGAGGCAAAGGGCCAGAGGCCACCGGCAGGCAGTAGTGCTCACTCTGACAGACCAGTGGGGTGAGACAGTGACATGCGTGGGACAGGAACAGACCAGATCAACTTGGCCTTGACCGCCCTGCTGAGGAGAATGGATTTTATGCTAGATGGGATAGGGAATCCTTTGGAAGCTTTTAAAGGGAAACGACGAAATCTGCTCGACATTTTAAAAGATCCCTGGAGCTGCTCTAGGCGAATCAATGGCTGCTAGGCCAGCATGGATACAGGACACCAGCGCTGAGATCATGGAGGGATGTGCAGGGTGGGTGACCTGTGGGCAGGCCAGGGTCAAGGGAAGAAGATGGCTGCGAGTACATTTTTGAATATGATTTGTCCCAAGAGTTCACAGAGGAATTCAATCCCCAAAGTCTTATGTCAATAATATCAAAAGACAGAAAACTAATTTAGGTGGTTAGAGGTAATGATTGCAATGGATTAGGTCATTAGGGTGGGAGCTCCCATGACCGAATCCTAGTGGCTTTGTAAGCAGAGGGAGTAAAGCTCCATGAGCCTGTCCAGGGGTCTGTGTATTCCAGCCATGACATAATGCACCTGTCAACACCTTCCTGTTCCCAACAGAGCCTGTAGAATGCTACATGGACTTCCCGGCTGCAAACCTACGCACAAACTTTTTTAAAGATTCTTTTTTTTTTTTTTGTATGTATATGTCTGTGTAAATGTATGCTGTGCATGTGTGGGTGCCCCCGGAGGCCAGCTGGAGTTATAGAATTATAGACAGTTGTGAGCCACAGGATATAGGTGCTGGGAAATGAACTTGGGTCCTCTGCAAGAGCAACAAGCATTCTTAACCACTGAGCCATCCCTCCAGATCCATCCTTTTTTTTTTTTTTTTAAGAATTTCAGGGTAGGCCACTATGAAGTACAGTTGGAATTAATTCTGCTTTTTTTCCTAATTATTTATTTCTGAGGGGGGTGGAGAACAAAACACCGTGATGAGCATGAAAATCTGAGAACAGCGTGGGAATGTCAGTTCTCTCTTTCCAGCGTGTGGATTCGGGGGATCGAGCTCAGGTCACCGGGTTTGGCAGCAAGCTCCTTTACCCACACAGCCATCTCACTGGCCTCTGGCAAACGTCTTCTTTTCTTTCTTTCCTTTTTAAAGGATAAGTTTATTTAGAACACTGCAAAGAGAGTAGTGAGCAGTGCAGGACAGACTTGCCTGCAAATCTTTTTTTTTTTTTTTTTGAGCTAAGGATCAAACCCAGGGCCTTGTGCTTGCTAGGCAGTTCTACCACTGAGCTAAATCCCCAACCCCTGCCTGCAAATCTTTTTAAATTTTGGACCTTTCATGTACCCCAAAGGCCCATTCGTTAAACGCTTGGTCCCCAGGGTGACACTATTGGGAAGCTGTGGAGTCTTCAAGAGGTGGGGCCTGATGTCAGGAGTCAGGTCCTTGTGGGATATGCTCTTATAGGGGACACTAGTGTTCCCTCTCTCTTTTTCCTTCTCTCTCTCTCCCTCTTTCTGTCTCCCTCCCTCTCCCTCCTCTTCTTCCTCTCCCTGGATCCTCCCTCAGCAGCTTGGCTGGAGCATGGTACTTCCTACCATGATGCTCTACAGACCCAAAAGCAATGGTACAGCGTATCCATGGGTGGACACCTGTGAAGCTGCCAGTCGAAACAAACCTTTCCTATTATAAATTAATTGTGGGTATTTCATTAAGTCAAAGGAAAGCTGACTAACATACTTCTCAGGTGGAAGATGTCTGTGCTGGTATTCTTTTTCTTTTCTTTCTTTCTTTCTTTTTTGTTTGTTTTTACTGTTAGGATGGAACCCAGGGCCTCTCACATGCTAGGCAAGTGAGACTCACCCCCAGCCTGTGTGGCAAAAATCCTTGAGTCTCTCAGTGAGCCTGTTCCCTGTTTTGTATGGATTCAATCCCAATCAGCTCATTCATTCTTGATTTTCTTCTTCCTCTAAGGGGAAGAACCAGAAGATCCTGTGGCTTTTGTCTCCTAAACATGTTTAGAAGATGTTATTACCCAGCATCTCCTCACCATAATGAAGTAACTCTGCAGTCCACTTTGTTCAGAAATACAGAGTCTGGGGTGTGGTGGAATAGGCCTGTGATCTGCACTCAGGAGGCTGAGGCAAGAGGATCATGAGTTCAAGCTCAGTCCAGGCTGTTTAGTAAGACACTAAAAAATTTCCAAACTGTAGCAGTCTTTGCTTCCATCAAAACTTGGCAACAAAGTTAGTTTCCTATGCTCCCCAAAGTCTATTACCTCACAGTTTTATTACACCAGATTCAACAACTGAGCTAAAATTGTTGTTAGAATGCCCTAGAAGATCTTTTTACAAACTGGAGGGGGCCATCCCCTTCACTTCTCTAGCTTCCAGAAGGCTCCTGCCTCCCTTGCTCCATTTCCCCTTTCAGTAGCAAGGAAACATCACCGTGTCCATTCTCCGGTCCATAGCAGGGAAAGCTTTTAGTGAGTCATGTGATTAGATTGGTGCCTTAGTCTATTCTGTGGTTGCTGTAACAAAATGCCCAAGGCTGGGTGATTTCCAGACAATATCATCTTGCTTAACTCACAGGTGTGGAGGCTGAGAAGTCCAAGAGCACGGTGACAGTGTCCGCTCAGCCTTTGGTGAGGGCTTCATGGTGCTTTAGTCATTGCAGAAAGCGGAAGGCGGTGGGCATGTGTAGAAGAGACAAAGACCAGCCTGACCTTCTAACAACCCCATCTCCTCCCTCCAGAACACTCGTCTGGCTCCAGTCAACTGTGTGGGGCTCTACCACCATGATCCAAACCCTTCCCTCTAGGCCACACTGCCCAACACTGCCGCCACACCAGGCAGGCAGCTGAGATCCCAGCACCTGAATTCAGAGCACAGCAACTGGAATCCCATCTCATGGCCCTCAGCCTTAACCTCAAGAGCAAAGCAATTCTGCCATGTGACGGAGCGTGCTTGTGGCTTTGGGAGTTATGATTCCCATAACCCCCCATAACTTTGGGGGTAATGAGGGGGTTGGTTGGTCCTGCCCATCACGGCACACATCAGTTGAAAAGCACTCACTGGGAAAGGAGACAAGGGTAGTATGGGGTCAGGATGGCAGTCATATGTGTGGGAACTAATTTAGTAGATAAGGAAGTTAGACCTTACATCACCTCTAAGCTGAGCATGGACAAGCCCATGGAACTACAGTTCACTCTTCAGATCTCCAAAAGGCGCTGGCCTGGTTAGAAGGGCCAATGCTTGAAGCTCGGGCACAGCAGGGCTGCTTAAGGAGCTTCTGGCTAGTTGGGTGTGGTATATGCCTTTGCCTCCCAAGTGTTGGGAGGCAAAGGATGGCAGATCTCTGTGAGTTTGAGGCTAGAATGGTCTACATAGAGAGTTCCAGACCATCCAGGGCTACATAGAGAGACCCTGTCTCAAAATAAAACAAAACAAAACACCAAAAAACTTCTGTCTGGGACTGGAGAGGTGGCTCAGTGGTTAAAAGCCCTGGCTGCTCTTTCAGAGAACTTGGGTTCAATTCCCAGCAGCCACATGGTAGCTTACAACCATCGAGTTCCAGGGGATGTGACCACCCCTTCTGGTCTCCTTGGGTACCAGGCATGCATGTGGTGCACAGACATACAAACAGACAAAAAAAAAAGAAAAAAAACCCTCAAAATTAAATAAATAAATAAGATTTAAAAATAATCTTCTGGTCCACAAAGACTGGACATTTATTCCCCAGAGATGACGAGGCATAGGGTCTAGATGAGGGGTTGTGCACCCACCTGGAGATTATGCAAATGTAAGAAGCACTGTCCCCATCTCTGTTCACCCCAGCCTTCTTCCTCCACGCTGCTGCTGCACAGAGGGCTCCGGCCTGACCTTCCAGGAGCTTCCGGGGTCCCCCTCCATCTCTCTGTGAGTGATGAATGTTTGGCAACCGTTCTGTTTATTCTAGCTTTTTTCTCCCCACTTAGTTGCTATTGCCTTTAAATTGTACGCCGCCCCGCCCCATTTGTGTTAAATCGGTCTTTTCCGGTGGTGGGGTTGAACCCAGGGCCTCAGGCATGTTCAGTATGTGCTGTGCCTCCGAGTAACGCTGTCAGTCGAGGAAAGAACATCTAAATACAGCGGCCCAGCCGCAACTTTTTATGCTGAACCTCTGTCACCCAGCATCCCCTCCCTGCAAGTACTGGGTTTCTCAACTGCTTGTAAATTTTATAATGTTCACCTTTTAAAATTGGGCCCACAGTTTACTCACAGTGAATGCAGAGTTTTTAGCAATGAGCTTAAGAAGTTCTGACATATGTATACATCCAGGAAACCCAAGCCCCCATCCAGGCACAGAACATTCTGTTTTCTCAGAAAGTTTCTCTTGCCACAGGGTCAATATTCACACACACACACACACACACACACACACACACACACACACGCGCTCACGCACGCACGCACACGCACACGCACACGTACACACGCATGCATGCACTCACGCACATAATGGGTCCACTATCATGGTTTTTATCTACCTTTAACAGTTCTTGAGAATGAGCAGGAAACCAGGGACCCACTTTTGAGGAAAGCCTGGAAGCTAAGCAGAACCAAAGGACCATGGAAACAGCTTATTCAGAGATAAAAACTTTCAAACAAGCTATGGGCTCTGTGTTCAGACACTTAAAAAAAAAAGAAAAATACATAGTAACTATGAAAGACAGGGTGGGGGGTGTCTCCAGAAATAATGGAAACAAAAGGTTGGGCTGGAGTCTAGAAAGACCTGTCTTAAAACAACAATGTATAAATGTATCTCATAAATAAAACTTTAATTTCTTTTGATACATCTCAATATATAGCTCAGGCTGTCCCTGAACCTGCCATCCCCCTGCCGCAGTCTCCTCAGCACTAGCCTTCCAGGCCAGTGCCACCATGCCCTGCTATATTTCTGTAGAGTAACAGTGGGGGCAAAAGAGACTAGGAGGTGAATAGGGAGAGCCCCCGGAGCACAGGCGGATGGACCTGGGAAAGGGTGGGGGGGATGGCTCAGCAGAGTTGGGGGTGTTAAAACCAGCTGCCTCTGGTCTCACTGGTGGTTGCTCATGAAAAGGGTGCTCTGTGCACAGTGATTGAGAAGAAGCTCTGTGTACAGCGATTGAGAAGACCCTAAAGCCATGAGAAGAGCTAGTTGGGTTTCTGGCTTTTAATTTTACTTTGTACTTTTATTTATGTGTGTGTGTGCGTGTTTGCAAATGTGTGTGCATATGTATGTGTGTGTGTGCGTGAGTGCGTGTGCGTGTGCGTGTGCGTGTGCGTGTGTGTGTGTGTGTGTTTGTGTGTGTGTGTGTAGGCCAGAAGAAGGAGTTTGAGCCCTGGCAGCATGAGTTACAGGCGTTTGTGAGCTGCCTGATGTAGGTGCTGGGATCTGAACTCTAGCCCTCTGAGAGAACACTGAGTGCTCTTAACCACCGAGCCATCTCTCTAGACCTGGCTTTTTATTATTCTATTCTTCGTCTTCTTCTTCTTCTTCTTCTTCTTATTATTATTATTATTATTATTTTGGTTTTTCAAGACAGGGTTTCTCTGTGTAGCTTTGGTGCCTTTCCTGGATCTCACTCTGTAGCCCAGGTTGGCTTCGAACTCACAGAGATCTGCCTGCCTCTGCCTCCCAAGTGCTAGGATTAAAGGCATGCACCACCACTGCCCAGCATAGCCCTGGATTTTTAAAAAGATTTATCTTATTTCAAATTCTGGATACTTGTGTGTATATGGCATGTGCTCAAGGAGGCCAGAGGTGCCAGATCCCTCTGGTACTGGAGTTACAGGAACCATTCCATGGTGCTAGGAACCAAACTCAGGTCCTCTACAATAGTAGTGCATGCTCTTATCTTCTGACTCACTCCTTAGCCTCATCTTTTTTTTTAAAAGATATTTTTATTGCATATATTACTTATACAAAATAATGGGTTCCATTATGATGTTTTCATACACGTATATCATGTACTTTGGTTATATCCACATGCTCTACAGCCCTGTCCCACCTCCTACAGATCCCCTTCTTCCTAAATAGGCCCCCTTCTTTCACGCTTTTTAAAACATGTAGATTCAAATACAAGAGAGAGAACACGTGAGATTTGCCTTTCTGAGTCTGGTTAGTTTCTCAACAGATGATCTCCAGTTGCATCCATTTTCCCGGAAATGACACCATTTCATTTTTCATGGCTGAATTGTGTACCATTGTGTATAGAGACCACAGTTTTCTTTTCTTCCTTTGGATGCCTTTGGTGAATGTGTGGGCGTGCAGATGTGTTCATCTGTGCGTGTGTGTACGGAGGAGGCTGGGGGCTGACCCTGGGTGTCTTCCTTATCAGTCTTCGTTTTATTTTTTTGAGACAGGGCCTCTCACTGAACCTGTGGCTGCCATTTCTGGCTCATGAGGAAGGAACCCCTCCACTCCACTCTGCCTGTCTTTATTCTGTCCCACGTGCTGGAGTTACAGGCATGGGCTGCCACGTCTGGCTTTTACATGGGCTGCTGGGGATCCGAACTCAGGTCCCTGAGTTTGTGCAGGAAGCACTTTACCTACCCGCCATTCCCCTAGCCCTCTGTGTTTTCTTTTTTTCTAATTCATTATTATTGTTGCTTAGTTAGTATACAAAGTAACGGATTTCATTGTGACATCTTCAAATATATGAATTTTCCCTATGTACATACATATGTACGTACATACACATATTGTCCCTTACTCTGTGGACCAGCGGCTGGTACCCTGCCTTGGCTGTTATGTGCAATACAGTGACACACTACCCAGGTGTCTCTGTGTTGTGCTGACTTAGGTCCCTTGGCTATGCCATGTCACATAGTTCTATTTACGTTTTTGAGGGTCCTCCACACTGATTTACAGAGTGGCTGCTGGGTTTGTGGCTTGGTAACAGGAGTCAGTGTAGTGACTTAGATCCCTGTGTTCTCCTGGTGAGGCAAGAGCCATGCCTTGGGAAGAGAAGAGAAGTCGGCAAGAGTCAGCCGTGCCTTGCCACGCTATGGACACCACGTGGGCATCACCTGGAGCTGGTGTGAAGTGTAGGGTGTTTAGGGGAGCTTGGGTAGCGATGCTCAGAGCAGACAGGAAAGAAAGGGGCCTGTGGGGCAACAATGAGTTTCCCCTTCTATACATGCTTCTGGAGGTTAAGGGACATGGCTGCTTGGGGTGGGGCTCTCCCTGGTGGGACCACTTGCTTGGTGCAGGCAGGGACAGGATGGGTGATTGGTGTCATTCCAAGTAGATGCCCAATGGGAGAGGTGGGTGAGCAAGTGGGGCACTTTCCAGGTATCAGTCCTGTGATGGAGAGTGGAGTCCATACAGGATGAGGTGGGTAGTGGTGGCTGCCAGGCTT
This sequence comes from Peromyscus nudipes, assembly GCA_902168325.1. Lineage (NCBI taxonomy): Eukaryota > Metazoa > Chordata > Mammalia > Rodentia > Cricetidae > Peromyscus > Peromyscus nudipes. The sequence goes on along the minus strand of CABHPH010001062.1, from coordinate 11,627 downwards.
CCAGGCAGTGGGAAGGTGAAATGGCACTGGGTAGCTGTCTCTGTGGGGTCAAAGGGCTGTCACATGCAAGAACTGGACAAACAGTGGGGTAGACAGAGGGCAGGGACGGTGAGGGAGCAAGTCAGAGATTCTGAAAGGGTAAGGTAATGGACGAGTCCTCCTGAGGTCTGGGGTTTGTACCTGGGTATATAGCCCAGAGGGGCAGAGTGGGTTGGAGGTGACATCAGGACGTCTGAGCACTGAGAGGACAGCACTCTGATATGACTCTGTTCTCTAAGCTCTATCCCTCACAAGTCTAAACACAGTCATTTGCTCTGGGGCCTGGTCTGGCATGGGACGTCCAAAGGCTTCTAATATGTCACATTGAGCAGCAGGGCTTCTGGACCACAGTGTGGACAGAGACCAAGTTCCTGACAGAGGAATAAGACACACAGGGGAACGGTATGGTGCCCTGGGGCTGGCCCTGCTCAATCACAGCCAGGGGAGGGGCTTTGAGTGGACCAGAGGGCCTGGGCTTGAACGTCCTGGGTGATGGGGAGCAGAGGATGCTCTTTTCTCCCTGTATAGGATAGTGAGTCGGGGTTGAGGTGGGGAGTGGTGCTCTCGCAGTCCTTTGGCCTGTCCTGCACTGTAGAATACTGGCCACTAGAGGGAGTGCTGGGTTTATATTTGCAGGGACTGGCCCAGTAAGGCGCTGTTTGCTCAACCTTGGCTTCTTTTTCTAATGACTTTCTGGACAGATTCAGATTTTGAAACCATATACTACAGGTCCATTACTTCTGGGCTATGTGGCAGAGTAACCCAAAGGTTCTGTTATGTGGTTTCATCAGCTATAAAATGGACACAGAAATGTGTGTAGTGATGCATGCCTATTATCCCAGCTCTTAGGAGGCTGAGTTAGAATAGTGAGTTTGAGGCCAACCTAAGTTACTACAGGGCTACACACGGGCAGCCTGGTCTATTTATCCAGACCCTGGCCCAAAGGAGAAAAATATAAAAAGAAGTAGATAGATAAATAAATAAATGAGCCAACACTTAAAACCCAGGACATTCCGCCCTTATATCAAAATATCCAACATCTTTGGAAAGCTGGAAGCCCTGAGAACCTGAGTCCACATTCCCACATGGGCACCCTGGGCATGACCATATGGAGATGATCCGTAGGGGGCAAGAAGTAACAACTTCTTAACTAAGTAACCAGTGTTGGTTCAAGCTTTGGGAGTCTGACCCTCAGTAGTTTATTTTAGGCATGTTTAAACATAGCACAATTTAGTAAGAAATTTCCTGGTGATCCCAACACTTGGGAGGCAGAGATAGGCAGATCTCTGTGAGTTTGGGGCCAGCCTGGTCTATAGAGAGAATTCTGAGACAGCCAGGGCTATACAGAGAAACCTTGTCTCAAAAAACAAAAAACAAAACAAAAGAAATTTCCTGGTGATAACTCAATCCTGTGTGCACAATAAGGCTTAAGACATGACTACATAGAAACTCTTTGTAAAGTACATGTGGCATCTTTCATAAAGATGGGTTCTACAGATTGACAAACTCATGATAAGGGTCCAGGGAAGGATCGAGTGTGGTCTCAGCCACACAGATAGCACGAAAGTCACCATGCCCGCTCCCAGCCTTCTGGGCAGAAAACAGGTTATGCACCCCTCCATTTGAAGAGACAACCCTATGTGCTGAACATTTCTAGTTTCCCTAGGGCTTACCTGTGAGCACAAACAAGGACCTCCGTACTCCCCACATCCACCGGCTGTGCATTCACACAGACGTAGGGTGAATCACTTCTGGCCACTCCACTCCCAGGGCTCTGGCTGAGGTCAAAGCCAAGCCTCCCATCTGAATCAGACAGCCTTCTGGCTGGTCCCTCTGAGTCCCCTTTCCCACAGTCTGTTCTCCTTACACACCCAACCCTTCTCTGCTCAAAACCCCTCAGAGTGAAAGCCAAAGACTTCCAGTGACCCCGTCACCTCCCAGTGCCCCTCCTGCCCCAGCCCCAGCTCTTCTCACAGCTGCTGAACATCACAAGTGCACTCTGACTGAAGGGCCTTTGTTTGCACGAGCTGTTTCGTTGGCCTGGCTCCCCTGTCGGTACGACACCCCCTCACCTCATTCAAGTCTCTGCTCAGAGACCACCATCTCTGTGAGGACTTCCCAGCATGCCGTTTCTTTTTTTCCCTGCCTTATCTCTGTTCACATTAATGCCTTGACCTGTGTTGTTTACTTCTGTGTCCTGTTTGTCCTTCTCTCTCTTTCCTAGAGCAGAGGCTCTGCAAAGGCCGGGCCTTTTCTGTGTTGTGACTTGCATACAGTGCTTAGCACAGTAGGAGGACTTGATATTTGGGGTAGGCTGTAGCTTGGTGGCAGAGTACTTGTCTGGCATGTCAGAGGCCCTGAATTGATTCCCAGAACTGCAAGAGGAAACAAAAAGATAAAAAAAAAAGTATTTGCCTGACTGCACATGGTGGCACAGGCCTTAAACTCAGCACTTGGGAGGCAGAGGCAGACAGATCTCTACGAGTTTGAGGCTAGCCTGGTCTCCATAGTGAGTTCCAGGCCAGTGAGATTCTGTGTCAGCATAACCAACCAACCAAACAAACAAACAAAGGAACTATTTGCCTGTTGAGTGGGTGGATGTATAAGTGCATTGGAGGCAATGATTGTACTAAGTGATCCAGCCGGGCCTGAGCGGGATGCTGTGGGATGCTGTGGGATGCTGTCTGAAGCTGTGGGATGCTGTGGGATGCTGTGGGATGCTGTGGGATTCTGTGGGATGCTGCTGGACCTGTCTACCTACCTTCAGGCTGAACACCCTGTGGTTGGTGTCTTGAAGTTTTCTATCTGTCTTTGACTCTGGGACCCTTTCACTGGGGACTGGATTGGGATGGATCACTGTCAGGGTGGCCCTAGGTACCTGTAAGAGTTTGCACCGTCTTACAAATGTCCCCATGCCCAAGGGAGTATGGTATTCAATAGAAGTGAAACCCAGGGAGAAGATCCTAGGAGACTCTTCTGTCCTGCATTCTGAGCACAGAGTGACACAGGTCAACTCCTGGACCCAGGGTGTGTACCTGGCATGCACGTTCTGGAGGTTGGACATTTGTCCACTGGGACTGTCAGAAATGGGGTGATTTTGAACCCTATATTAGAGAGAATCAAGCTAAGCAAGAGAGAGCCCTTAGGTTCCTGGGACACTTGACCTTCGAGATGGCTGGCATCTGGCCTTGCCCCTAGTAGCTTAAGCAGCAGGCTCCAAATTGGCTGGAGCAGGCCACTGGATTCCTCTCTGGGTCTCTGTTGTCACATCTATGAACTAGGCAAGAACCTTTTGCACACTGAACCACAGGGCGGGTGGGTGGGGCATTCAGTGATTGGCAGCCTCGGCACAGGGAGTGAGTGTGGCCCTGACCCATTATGGATCTCGTTTGTGGTTATTCTGAACAGTCCAGATGTCAAGACTCTACTTTTTTTTTTTTTTTTTTTTTTTTGGTTTTTCGAGACAGGGTTTCTCTGTGTAGCTTTGCGCCTTTCCTGGAACTCACTTGGTAGCCCAGGCTGGCCTCGAACTCACAGAGATCTGCCTGCTTCTGCCTCCCGAGTGCTGGGATTAAAGGCGTGCGCCACCAACGCCTGGCAAGACTCTACTTCTATCTGCATTCCTTGAAATGTTCAAAGGGGGTCTAGCTTTTACTCCGAAAGGATGGTTGACAAGGGACAAGAGAGAGGTCAGTAGTGACCTCGGGCGCATATACCAAAATAGTAATGGCTTCAGTGAGGGCTGCAGACCATACTTGGGGGAAGCTGCAGGACTCAGTAGTGTCCTTAGATCCTGGTGGTAGCTGCAGACCTTGAGCACAGCCTCCGACAAGTCCTGGTGACACCTGGGAGGTGCCTGTGCCTCATTCCCTGCCCTCCATTCTGGCTAAACCCTCATGTCTCCCGAGCCACTAGAATTCAAGCCATTCTCTAGGATCCACTTAATTAGCCAAGCTTATTAACTCCCACAAGGCTTCTCCTCCCCTCCTAATTAACTCACTTAATTAGGGCTTGCAGGCCCAGCTCCACCCAGCCCCCTCTCGCTCCCACCCCTGCCTGTCTCTTCCTGGCCCTGGCTCAGCCAAGCCCCCAACAGGCTGGGAATGGGGTGGGCGGTGCCTGAATGTCTTCAGCACCCTGGCCTTCACTTCATGTCCTGTTCCCCATCACAGGGCACCAAGACTCTGCCTTCTGTAGCAGCAGCACGAGGCAGAGAAGAAAACAGGTCAGGGCAGTGGATGGAGAGAGGGGAAACGGGATGAAATGAGCCTGAACATGGTGGCGAGGAGGGCTAGGAGCAGCTGGGCTGGGGAGCATGAGGGGATGCCGGGGCCTGGACCCTGAAGGCAATGTGGATTTGAGTCCCAGGCTGTATGAAAGCTCTATCCAGCCTGCGCTCTCTCTATGCCCCGGATGCAGAGGGAAAGCTCCCCCGCAGAAGGGACCCAGCCAGGTATAAAGATGCTAGTGTGTACAGAACATGGCCTGGCACAAATCTGTTTATTAAATAAGTAGGTGGCCTTGAGAAAAGGCTAGGGGTGGGAGTGTGAGGAACTGGGAGAAGGGTGGGGAGAACCAGGTGGAGTACCATGTCTGGGTCTACGGTCTGGAGTATGCCAGAAATATGCTGGGCCTGGGACAGAGGAAAGGGCATGCAGATCTGGGCATGGCAGCACCTAGCTGTGATCCCAACACTACGGAGGCTGAGGCAGGGAGATCAGGTTTGAGGCTAGCCTGGACTATGTTGTGAGGCTGTGCCTCAAAGCAAACAAAAGCTGGAGAATGGGGTGTGGGGGGGAGGTTGCTCACCTGGGTCAGATGAGCAGGTGTTTAATTCACTCCTAGATTTTAACCATTGTAGAAATCCACGTTCACCCACAGTGCAGAAAGCTTGGGTTTGAAGGTAGCAGAGTCCCAAGTCACTCTGATTTAAACTCAAAGGAGACTTTACTGGGTCACAGAACTAAAAGGTCCAAGTCTTCAAGCACAGGGATGTCAAGGGGTTCAGATAATGATAAAGCTTGAACCCACCTCTTGGTTTTCTATCTGCTATGCTGGTGTCATCCTCTGGAGGCTCTCCCCAGTGGGGCGACTCCAGGCTCACACTCTGTCTTTTATTGTAGCCTGTTTGGGGCAGGTACACATCAGAAAGGACCCCTGTAGCCTGGAATGTGTTATACACTGATTGGTGGAGCTGGGTCACAAGACCAGCCCAGGAGTCGAACAGGTGCTCCTCTTATGGATACCCTCATCATCAGATCCTCTAAGGAGTGAGGAAGGGTATGGCAGGGAATGCAGGTTCCCAAAGGGAAACCGGGGGTCTGGGAGCAGAACGTGTGGACAGATGCTAGGTAACGGAGTCTGTGCTGCTTGGACTGTGCGGGCATCGTGCCAAGCCTAGGAAAGTTCCAAATGCAGGCATGTGCGGCAGTCCCTGCCAGGCCCCACCCAGATGTCCTTGGCCTCTTTCCCAGCTTTTCCTGCATCTTCATCTCTTTTCCTGAGGGCTTTCTGGTTCCACCCCCATCCCTACTCCCACCCCAGCAGCTCTTCTCCATCCCGGCCTCCAGGACGTGGCCAGCATGTCCTACACTGTCTCAGAGGTCCTCGGTGGTGTGTATTTGTTTCACAGTGGTGGCCGGCTCCATGATCCACGGCCTGCCCAAGTCCCCTGCTCTCTTTCCACTCCCCTGCCCGAGGTCACCCACCAGATAAAGGACTTACTCAACTCTTAGTCTCAGGGTCTGTTTCAGAGAACTCAAACTGGGACACCATTGAAGCCAGCCCCCTCTCCCAGCCTCCAGGGATGTGTACTAGACACACTTGATCCCTTACTAATGTCTGTATTCCCGGGGCTCATTTTGCGAGGCGCAGGGACTGGGTGAGCCCCGAGAGTCCAGGCCTCAGTTGGAGGATTACAGAGATACAGTAAGCATGGCTGGAGTCAGGCCCTCGCTCCTTCACTTCCAAAAGCAACAGCTGCATCCCAGCCCTAAGGGCACAGCATCTATCATTATGGTGACAAGATGGCAGGGTGTGGGAGGGGCCAGCAGTGCCAAGGTCTTCTCAAAGCATGACCAATGAGGTCATCCAGAGTAAGTGTTTTTCTTTATGTGTTTCTTTTGTATTTTATTTTATTTTTGAGGCAGGGTCTCACTCCATAGTCAAGGCTGGTTTTGAATTAGCAACATCCTCCTGCCTCAGTCTCTGAAACACTAAGGTTATAGGTGGAAGCTTCCCCATTGGGGTTTATTCTGGAGAGTTCTAGGACCTGGCTTTAGGAAACATACTCAGAGTGGAAAAATTCCAAGCTGTGCCTGGTGACCCACACCAGCAGTCCTAGCGCTTGAGAAGTGGAGGCAGGGGGATCAGGAGAGGCTCAAGGTCGTGCTCAGTTAGACAGCAAGTTCAAGACCAGTGTGGACTGTGGGAGACTCTGCCTCACTTCTCAAGCGCTAGGACTGCTGGTGTGGGTCACCAG
>CABHPH010001061.1:32581-51578 GCA_902168325.1 Peromyscus nudipes | reverse complement strand
CTCTCTCTTATACACACACACACACACACACACACACACACACACACAGAGTTGGCCTTTTAGACCTAAGTTTCTCATGCGTTAGCCTCCCAAGTGCTGGGATTATGGGCTGATACCGCCACACCCTGATTTTTGTTTTCTTCCTTAATCGCTTTTGAAGTCTTCCTGCAATTTCTTGCTCTCATGAAACTCTTCCAGGAAAACCTTACACCAAAGTCTATAGTGACAATTTGGGAAAATCTGGGGTTTATTAATGGAACAATGTAAGAAAGTAAAGACTGTATCATCTAACTTGGAACACTTGCATCCAAGTCATGTCCTTATCTGTTCCCAAGCTCTTCCCCCTTAACCCTGTCGGGGAGAGGTTAGCATCGTGAAGGCCTTGGTTTGCGTCTCTGGCTTCCAGGGCATCTGAGACAGCCCATCTTCATCCTCTGGCTCACTGGGTACATCCTCACTTCTGTCTCAATGCCCTGAAGTGACTTTTTGGTTATCTGACCACTTCTCAAAGAATCTCCCTGTGGACAATACTTCTAACGCTTCCTTATCCATCCCCAGCAGCTACTCGGGAAGGACCGTGAGTGACAGAAATGGCCAGCTGTCAGGCAGAGGGACAGTTCTCTAGAGGCATCTTACCTGGCTTATCCTAGGTCTAGCATGCCTCTAGCTCCCTCTGTTGCTATAGCTTTCCTGTTACACAAGGTTCAACCACGGAGCAAATAAACTCAGTGGTAGTCATGGGCTCCACAGTGAGAACAGTTCCTTGCTCATGCAATTCAAAGCATGCTGTTCCTTTGAGCCATGGTGTACTTGGAAATGGATGTAGACAACCACGGTAGCAGTCCTTTCTAGTTATTTTTCACCTTGCTACCTGGGTTTTTAGATCATTGGAGAACGGATTTAACCTCAGTCGGTATTTCACTCTCTTTTTAATAAAAGGATTAAGCTGGGCATGGTGGTACAAGCCTGAAATCTCAGCACATGGGAGGTAGAGGCTACAAACAAGTTCCAAGACAACTAGGGCTCTACAGTGAGGCCCTGTTCTAAACAAATACATAGACAAATAAAAGAATTCGTTGGAAAATATATAAATCTACTAGTCTATCTTTGTTGTGTCTAATGCCAGATGGACTCCCTGTGTGGCCAACACTCTTCCGGAATTGCCAGTTCTTGGAAAGTTTAGACTCTTAGCTTAATATTACCTGGATTGTAGTTAGGCAGCTTGGAGACTCCAGGCCAGGTATCCTCTGTAGGGACTCCCAGTACCTACACAGAGAAAGAGAAATGAAGTGAGAAGAAACCAGCTGGACGGAGCAGACACAGACGCAAAGGACAGAGCAGGGAGGGACAAAGAAGTCAGTGATGTCACATGGAACCAGCTGATGTCCAGGAGAAAGAACTGTCAGTAGTTCCAATGTTTTTCAGTTTATTATGCAAAGCACGGAACCCCCACAGTCCTGAGAGTGTGTCTCCACTAACTCACTCTGTGTGATCGCCAAGTGTTAAGGATATGAAGCAGCTGGAGTGACTGTCCATTACCTCCCATCACCTCCTGTCACCTCCCGTCACCTCCCATTTCGGTCCTATAAGCTGATGGGCAGGAGATGCTGCTGGCCTGGATCATGCCTCAGCATAGGTTTTTCAGCTGTTTCTGGATGAGCTCAAATTAAAAAGGATTCAAATGACTGACCTTTAGGCGGTGGAATATTGGCTAAAAATGACCCGGCTCCAACCTTTGCCTTTTCTACTAAATTCATCTAATTTTCTTGTTTTCTCCATGTCTGGCAGCTAGGAATATAACTTGGTTTTCTGCTGGTGGATTTTACTGGTAACATCATGTGAAAGAGAGCTGGCTTGTGCATTAAAAAAATTGTGTGTACATATGTGTGTCAAGACATGTGTAGGGAAGGTGGAGGGCAGCTCTGTGGAGCTGGCTCTCCTTTCCTTGTTATGTAGGTTCTGGGCATCAAATTCAGGTCTCCAGGCTTGTGGAGCAAGCCTTTATCCACTAAACCATCTTGCCTGTCCTGACCTATGCTTTAGGTGGCCAAATTTAAGTTCTTGTTTTTAAAGAAGATGAAGTTTTGACAATGAAGGTCTTCTGGAGTGTGAAGTCAAATGGACTTTGGATGGAGCTGTTACTGCAGTCCTCTGTAGACACCATCTTGCTATTCTTTGAAGATGACCATAAATCCCACAGCCAGCGTGTGGGGGGGGTCTGAGTAGTGTGACTTTGCTCCCTGCTGCTGATGCCTGCAGTTTGCTTTATCACTTGAGCGTACCTCTTCTTTGTAACATATCCTAATATCATGTTTCTGTGGAACATGGACTGTAAACACGGGCCCAGTTTATGACAGGAAGCTAATTGTATGACTGAATGTAATTAATGAGGAATGCAGGACCGTCGATATATTGGTGGTGACTAGGTCCCTGGTGGAGAGGCATGCATGTGGGGTCTATTGGGCTTGCCTTCACACAAAGACACGAACGTGCTATTTTTCCCTCACGTAGTATATTCTGAAAAGTCATGCCACCCAGTAAAAGCTTCCAGCTTTGATCCCATTCTCTGAACAAACCGACAAGTGACTGAGAGGATTAGCGGCTTTTCCTATCAACCAACCCAAGCCTGAGGGAACACTGAGGAGCCTGGATCCCATTTTGAAAAACCAACTAGACTAATTCTTCTTTTGTGGGTGAAGCCCAGAGCAGGGGGAGCTCATTCTTCTCCCTCAGCCTACTGTCTTCTGTATTCGTACAGATGCATGTGGAGACAAGCGGGTGTGACTCATGGGTCCCCATTCATCTTCTGTTGGTTGGCAAAGCACAGTGGGAAAAAAAAACCAAGGTCGATCAGGGAGGAGGAAACGATCCAGGAAATGAATAGCAACCACATCCACATTTGCTGGAAGGTGAAAGTTACCAGATTTCTTGGTTCCTTTGTATTACGTTTAACTGAGGCCAGATGGATACCAAATTTTCTGGAAAATTTTATGTTGAAAGCTTATTAAACCGAGATGTTAGAAGTCTAAACAAAAATTTGGTTATGCATTTCGTAAAAACCCATTTAGTAAGATACAACTTCAGAAACTTTGTAATCTGATTCTCTAACTTATTTCACAGGAAATGAAAGCAAAAATGATGAATAGGGCTACATAAAATTAAAAAGCTTCTAGAACAAGAAACAATGGAATGAAGAAACAATCTACAGAATGGTATAAAACATTCGCAAACTATATATTTGGGTAGGGGTTAATAGCCAATATGTAAAAGGAACTCAAAGAACTCAACAGCAAGTAAGCACATCACCTAATTTAAAAAACAGACAAAGAATTCCAATAGACATCTTTTAAAGGAAGATACACAAATGGCCAAAAGGCATGAAGAAGATGTTCAACATCACTAATCACCAGAGAAATGCACGTTAGGACAACAATAACTATGGCTAGGACCATAAATATATCACTGTGTGTCTGTTGGAAAGGCTATTGGGGAAAAAAAGACCAATAAGGGCTGAGGATAGGACTCAGCTAGTAGAGTGCACGAGACCCTGGGCTCAATCCCCTACACGGCATAAACCAGGTATGGCGGCGCATACCTTAGCCCCAGCACTTGGGAGGATCAGGAGTTCAAGACTGGGTTACAAGACACCTTATCTCAACTCAACACCCTGCCCTCCCCGCAACAACAAAAGAAGGTGTTGGTTAGGATGTGGAGAAAAGGCAACCTCTGCTCTTTGTTGGTGAGACTATGGATTAGTGCAACCATGATGGAAATTGGCAGACACTCCTCAGAAAGCTGCTGTCTAACCCTCCTGTTGCATATGTATTGGGGGGGGGGGGGAAGAAATTAGCATGTCAGAGAGATGGCTTATATTTACTGCAGCAGGAGTATGGCACATACACACCATGGGTACCTTAGAAGGTATCTTCATGACCAAAACGGTACGTGTGTAGGTGATGCGTATGGTAACTGGCTTGGTTTGGCCATTCTATAATGGGCATGTATTACAAAACATCATACTGGGACCAAGGAGGGGCTCAGTGGTAGAGAGCTTGCCTAGCGTTTGGGAAGCCCTGGGGATCTGTTGACCTGAGTTCGGTCCCTGGGACCACCATCAAGGAAGTCAAGAATGGATTCCCACAAGCTTTCCTCTGAACTCAATACACATGCTGTGGCACCCACTGACATACACGTGGATGAACACATACACAAACACGGTAAGTCAATAAATACAATAGTTTAAAAAATGAAACACTCAAAGTTACACAGTCCTTTCACACCTGTTCCGTCCTCACACCCTCCAAAGACTTCCTTCCTGCCCTGAATACATGCCAATTACAGCCATATTTTGCACAAGGAGACCAAACTGAGATACAATTGTTACCATTTTTTGGCATTTACCATTGATTAAATGCTGCTGCTCTAAGGAAAAAAAGAAGAAAACCTCCACTGCTTGAGAGGTAGTGTTGTTATAAAGCAACAAAGTTGGGCCCTGGAGCAGACTCCACAGGCAAAGGCACCTGCCGCCAAGGTTGATGACCTGAGTTTGGTCCCTGGGAACCCACCTGGTGGAAGGAGAGAACTGATTCCCTCAAGTTTGTCCTCTGATCTCCACGTGCATGCTGTGGTAGTGCACCCTCCCCTACCCCAAAACACATGCCACAAAACAAAACACGACCAAACAAAGCACCAAGTGTAGCAATTCTGTCTAGCTTCCCTCTGAATACGGAACTATATAGATACAATAGGAGATCTGCTTGAATTAAATGAATCTGGCCACAACACATCGCTAAACAATGCAGCGCTGTCTTCCTGGGACAGGGTCAAAGTCATCAGTGAGCAATGCAGCTATGCAGCCTCCAGAAACAACTAACTGAAAGGGAAAACCCAATGAACAGAGGAGAATGTCATGATTTAAAACTATAGGAACTGGGGCTAGGGAGATGGCTCAGTGGTCAAGAGCGCTTGCTGCTCTTCCGGAGGACCTGGGTTCAGTTCCCAGCACCCACACCAGGAAGCTCACAATTACATCTGACTCCAGCTCTGAGGCATCTGGCACAGTCTTCTGGCCTCCATGGGCACTCACATGCACACACACACACACACACACACACACATTAGACCAATCTTTTAAAAAATAATAGGAGTGCCTGGCAGTGGTGGTGCATGCCTTTAATCCTAGCACTGGGGAGGTAGAGGCAGGCAGACCTCTGTGAGTCTGAGCCCAGCCTGGTCTACAGAGCGAGTTCTAGGACAGGCTGGGTGACATATAGAGAAATCCTGTCTCGAAAAACCAAAATAATAGCAATAACGATAATTAATAACAATGATGATGATGATGAATTTTGTTTGCAGGAGCCATAACCTCCCAGAGTCAGAATACAGAGACAGTAAGACTCAGAGAGTTTGGACATAGACATGTTCTTTATTATACCCAAAGTTAGAGCTGTGTTCAGAACTCATGAGTTCTGGCTCCAGGCCAGTATTATATTTTGATATGCTTACTTAATTTAAATTTGTAATAAATTGTCATAAATGTCAAAGTCTCTGGTTTACTTTAGTATCCTGAGAGGCATGAATATGGTTTTCTGGGCAGAATATGTTGGGCGGATTCATCAAGACACACTTGTTTTTGCCACAGCACTCGTTTTTTTTTTTTTTTGGTACCTTAAGACTTAAGCAGAGCATCTTTCATGGACTGCGTTACAGCAATATCTTCATGGGGCAGTGTCAGTCACCAAGGACCAACAACTAGAAAGCCAGGGAAACCTCTAGGCCACTCTTTTTCTGATTTCTGAGCACTGTGCTCAATGCAAAGAATTGCAAAGTGGTTGTTTTTTGAAGTGTGGTTGTTTAAACAGCACCAAACGCTTTTTAAAACTCAGTTTATATACAGTTCTCCAGACAGTAATAGCACTTACGGATTTACTTACGTTCTTCTCGAATATGATATTTTTCAAACATTCTAATGGCACGCCTCACTTCAGCATTACAGTTTATATTAGCCATCTTCATATACATCCTTTTACAGTATACTCGGTTTTCTTTGTTCACACATGCTTCACTGAGACGTCATTCATCACTCTACTCTGACTGAGAAACACATTTTTCATATTCCCTTTTCCCCCTGTCATTTCTTGCTTCTCTTAGTCCCTGAAGAATATTTATATGTGGTTAATGGCCAATAAATATTAAGTAACTAGGTTAAAAAAAATAAACCTTTAAATGTGTAAAGGGCCATTACAGGGTGAAGACTAGCAATACTAATCGTTCTCTCTGGGTTATGGACAAGGAGCAAGGACTGGCATGGGAGAGCCGACCATAGCAGCTGAGTTACTGAAACATCTCTATAACAGTATATGATAGAAGAAAGCAAATATGTATTTACACACACACACACACACAAAACACACACACACACAAAACACACAATACACACAATACACATACACACACAAAACACACAATACACACACAAAACACACACACACATACACACACAATACACATACACACACACAAAACACATACACACAATATACACAATACACATACACACACACACACACACACACACACACACACACACACACACGGATGGTCTTGCTGGATGAGCCCAGGTTACTTTCAAACTCACAGAAATCCTCCTGCCTTAGCCTTCCAAGTACTGGGATTATAGGAGAACTCAAGAAAGAAATTTAAAAAAAATTTCTCCCCCCTCCCATGTGTGTGTGTGTGTGTGTGTGTGTGTGTGTGAGAGAGAGAGAGAGAGAGAGAAGACAACCCATAGAAGTTAGTTCTCGCTCTCCACCATGTGGGTTCCAGGGATTGAACTCAGGCAGTCAGGCTTGGCAGCAGAGACTTTTATCCACAGAACCATCTCTCCAGCCCTATAAATATTTACCAAGCACATTGTACTGGTTTTGCTATATATTTCATCTTACATAATTCCCATAACAAGGTTATAAAATCTTATGATTAACCTCATTTTATAGATGAGAAAACTAATGTTTAAGAGGTGCAATGTGAACTATCCATATTCATAACTAGTGAGTGGCAAGGAGGCAGGGAAAGCCATGCATTAACTACCCCTAGCTCAGATGATGCCACGGGAGCCAATGATATGATCCAAAGTAGCGTTTATCTTCCTATGAAAAAGTCTTTTGGCTGGGTGGTGGTGGCGTACACCTTTGATCCCAGCACTTCAGAGGCAGAGGCAGGAGGAACTCTGTGAGTTCAAGGACAGCCTGGACTACAGAGTGAATTTTAGGACAGTCAAGGCTACACAGAGAAACCCTGTCTTGAAAACACAAAACAAAAAACAACAAAAAAAAGAAAGAAAGAAAAAAAAAAAAAAAAAAATATTTTTTGTTGCAAAAAATTTTTTTTTTTTTTTTTTTTTTTTTGGTGGTGGTGGTGGTGGTGAATGAATGGTTCCTATTTTGTCCCATGTTTCCCATAATATCCTCCAGGTGGCCAAAATAAAGTTTGATATTAGTGATTAATTTACATACAACGTCTTCGTGTCTCACAGTACATTTTTATCTTCATCAGAAGACAAGGAGCTGGATCAAGCATAGCAACTGATAAAAACCCCAGTGTAAAGCACTTTGATGCACATACAATATGAATGAACCTTGAAAGCATTATGCTAAGTGAAACAAGCCAGGCCCAGAAAGATAAACGTTATAGGACTCCAGTGATGTAAAGTATTTGTCATTTCACAAATTCATAGAGACAGAAAGTAGATGGGAGATTCTCAGGGGCTGAGTTGGGCAGGCTCGATGGGACTGTGCTCATGGCTGCAAAGCTTTAATTGGGATGGTTCGAAGGTGCTGGAAATAATGGCAGAGGTGCTGGCCCAACAGCGCCAGTGGATTGACTGTAGTGAGCCACACACTTGATTGCTAAAATGGTAACATTTCCCATCTCACTTTATTTTCATCGTTCCATAGTGCTTACAGGGTGCTATGTGATTTTTTTTTAAATTCCATTTACTTACTGTGTGTATTTGGAGTGGCACATGTGTGGAAATCATAGGACAATTGTGGGAGTTCTCTCCTTCCACGGTGTGGGTTGGAGGCGGAGCTCAGGTTCTCCGGCTTGGCAACAACTGCCCTTACTCAGGGAGGCGTCTTACAGTCCCATGTGATGTTTATCATCTATGCACTGCCTAATGGTAACATCAGGGTACATTTATCTGTCTTTTCAAAGATTGGTCATTTTGTTGTTGTTGTTGTTGTTTGTCTGCTTTTTTGTTTTGTCCAGACAGGGTTTCTCTATGTAGTCCTGGCTGCCCTGGAACTTGCTCTGTAGACCAGGCTGGTCTTGAACTCAGAGATTTGCCTGCCTCTGCCTCCCAAGTGCTGGTATTACAGTCGTGCGCCACCACTGCTTGGCTAACATTGGTCATTTCTTTGTGATTAAAAAAAAAAATATCCTTTCTTGCCTTTTAAAAATATATACAGAACACCATGATTACCTACAATCTATTAGGCAAAAGATGGCCAGACCTAATTTATCAAATCTGTTTGTAACTTGGTACACATTGACCAACCTGGCAAATTTTAGATATACTTTACCAAAATAGGAAAAATCATCAAAAAAAAAAAGAAAGAAAGAAAGAAAAAAAAGAGGGGTAAATAGACAGTATGGTTATATCATTGACTACAAAGCAAAGAAAATCAAAGCACATCATAGAAATGGAAATATGCACACATACAATCACACACATACATACACACATGCACACACATTCATGTAGACATGCACGCACACATTTATACACACATGCACACACACACATTCATACACACATATGCACACGCTATACACACCCACGCTTGCACACATATTCATACATACATGGGCACACACCAAGGTCTTCAGCATCTTAGGCATCACGCTCATGTGCAGGAGCATGACAGATTCTATACTTCCCTTACACTAACATGAGTGGTGTATTTTCTGAGGTTCCAGGAAAATTTGGTGTCCTGTCTCCTGTTGGAGAAGATGCAGGCCAAATCTCCAGTGAAGGCTGGCAGCGCAGGAATGGCCAAGTGGTACTGGCGGAAACTGCTGCGGGGAACTGAGAAAATATTCCTCACATAGGCAGCAGGAGACCCAGATGTCTTCAGTGGGGTGGTATGGGACAGCAGGAGTTTCCTAATCACTCATCCCAAAGGAACTCGTTCTGCGGCGAACATCATAGCTTCTACAGCCTTGCGTACGGCTCAGTGTCTTGAGCAGATGGATTACTTCATTGTCTCCAAGGCAAATTTGGCTCCGAGTTAGTAATGGAGGTATTTCTTTTTTCTTATAAGGAATTTTTGTCTTACCTCCCAGATCTTCTCCAGCTGTTCCAGGATGTTGGAAACCCCAGGAAACAAAGGTTGACCCTGGAACATTTCAATAAAGATGCAGCCTGCGCCCCTAGCAAAGGAAAGGAGAGACTTATAAGGAGGCCATGCATAGAAAACCTAACATCTACAATGTCTCCTTCTGAGAAATACTTGGGAGACTGTTAAATAGGGCCACCTGTTATTAAAAGCCCAGAGCCAGGAAAGCTCCTCAATCAGGACAGTAAAAGCAAAGAGATTTTGTAAAGTGGAGTAAGGCCAGCCAGGAGTAGGCTCCATTATAAACCCTCAGTCACCCAAGCTCACCAGCTCCCCATTCTGCGGGGTGGGAAAGCCCCGAATCCCCAATTTAAATCATTAAACCTAAGATGCTATCAGCTTAAGATGCTAGTGTATATGCCATTAAGAGAGAAAAGCACATTGCCTCATAACTACATACAATTACTCTGCGTCAATTAAAACCTTAAAAGTGCTTTTGAAGACTGCAACCCCGGGTATGGTGGTGCACACCTAGATTCCTAGTCTTTGGGAGACCAAAGCAGGGGAGAAAAAACACCGCAACCCTTACTCTGTCTGTCTGTCTGTCTGTCTGTCTGTCTGTCTCTCTCTCTCTCTCACACACACACACACACACACACACACACACACACACACACACACACGCGCACGCACACACGCACATACACACTCACACTTCGCAAATCCTATTATGATGTGGTCAGACTTTATTTTCTCCTTACTGGAAGGGTAGTGATAAACTTAATTAAGCGTAGATTACTTTCTAATATATCATACTCGCACATGCAAAAATATGGAACATTAAATGAAATAAATTGGTTTAGGTGTTCCTTAAAACTTCTGCACAGTCAGCATTTGACTCAGACTCGCTGATGTGCTAACCCACGGCCTCATCCTCTATATTAAGAGGCTGATGATGTGACAAGTCTTAAAATAAGCCATAAAGGAACCAAGAGTCGTGGGGGCCGACTCCTAAATGGCTCTACAATCAAACTGCCAGCTTACTCTTGACTCCTGCTGGAAGAATGTTGCTAAACATGTCTGATTCACTCTCGCAAGCATTTGGCTCCCAGGGGTTTAAAATGAAGCAGACCTTCTTGTTTGCGGTTTTTTTTCACTCACCGACATTCGTTCGTGAGTTTTTATTTTTTTAAAGAATTTTTTAATGTGCATGTGTGAGTACCTGCATGTATGTATGTATGTATACCAAATCTGTGCCTGGTGCCCACGGAGGCAAGAAAGAGGACATCAGATCCCCTGGGACTGGAGCGGCACACGGTCGTGAGCTGCCATGTGGGTGCTGGGACTGGAACCCAGGTCCTCTGACAGAGCTCTGTGCACTCTTAACCTCTGAATCACTTCTCCAGCCCCTCCCTAATTTACTCTGCCATTCTTGTGACATAACAAGGAAGAAATTTTAAGTAAAACGTTTTTATTATAAATGATCACAGTATTAAATATGTATTATAAGTTTCATTTGAATTACAGTCTCAAGTATTATTCATACATAAGTTTTTACTTTCTGTAGACGCTAGACATATTCTGTTTAATTTGCTTTTTAATGATTGTGTCGGGGAAAGCCTATTTCTTGACAATTAAATGTAAAACTCATTCTTATCTGTGTTTTGTCTGAGGCTAGGTCATGTGTTAAGAGGAAGATTGCAATGTAACTCTGACGTTACATAGACAAAAGCTATTTTTATGGCTTTTTTTGTTGTTGTTGTTTGTTTTGTTTGGGTTTAATCATTCTTAGGATTTTTGTTGTTGTTGTTGTTGTTGGTGGTGGTTTTTTTTGTTTGTTTGTTTTTTTTTTCGAGATAGGGTTTCTCTGTGTAGTTTTGGTGCCTGTCCTGGATCTCACTCTGTAAACCAGGCTGACCTTGAACTCACAGAGTGCTGGGATTAAAGGCATGCTCCATCACCGCCCAGTCTCATTCTTAGGATTTTGTGGGAAAGTAGATTAGACTGAGCTTGGCAAGCATTTTCTCTCTCCATCCCTCCAGAAACAGGCTATTTTTATTCTGATTTTTAAAAAAATCAGAATAATTTTTTCTAAATCAGTTTTTGCTGTACAGAGATATTTTAGATGGGATCAAACATTTTGATCAGACAGATGAAACCTGTGTGTCTGGTAAAGAATATCTTGGAGTGGGTTTTTAGAATTATTGTTATTTTAATGTTTCCCATTAGTTTATGTTTAAATATTCATGTTCTTGAGGGGGTGTGGTGACCCATACCTGTAATTCCAGCACTATGGAGGCTGAGACTGGGGAACTGCAAGTTCAAGCTCAGCCAGGGCTATATAACGAGTTCCATGCCAGCCTAGGGTACAGAGTGAGACCCTGTCTCAAATTAAAAAAAGAAAGAAAGATTTATTCATCTTCTTTTTGTCTTTTGAGAACAGCCACAGAGGAGAATGGACAAAATAGGAGCCTGTGGTTTAGTTAAAACCTTTGCTAGAACTGGCCAAGTAGGGGATGGGGCAGGAGAGACACAGGTGGCTAGCGTCACCAAATGGCCTCCACATGCCCACCCTTAACGGGACACCTTTGTCAAACTCCCCTGTGGAACGAATTGCTAAATGGTCTTATTAATAAAAAAAACCTGGAGCCAGATATTGGGGTTAAAACCGAGTGATCAGAAAAGCAGAAAGAAGCCAGCCACGTTCTTACTGCTTGGAGATACTCCACCAAAGACCTACTTCCTGTCTACCCAAGCCTATATGCCTTGCTGTTCTGCCATCTCATTTCCTCTTTCCACCCAGCTGCATCACTTCCTCTTCCTGCCCAGCTCTGTCACTTCCTGTCTGTCTGTACAGACCTCTAGACCTTTATGGTTAACTAGTGTTGGAATTTAAGGCGTGTGCCACCAAGCCTGGCTCTGTTCCCAATGTGGGCTTGAACTCACAGAGATCCATATGGATCTCTGCCTCCCAAGTGATAGGATTAAAGGCGTGTGCTACCACTGCCTGACTTCTATGTTTAATATAGCGGCTGCCTTTTTCCTCTGATCCTCAGATAAACTTTATTGGGGGCACAGATAAAACATCACCACACCCCCCCCTTGTTCTAAGGCTCAGGAGACACAGAGGAAAAGGAGGCTGGAAGAGCTGGAGGATGAAGAAGGGTGTTGGATGGTGCTGTCTCCTGGACTTGAAATAGCGGCTGCACTCATACACTCCAGCTGCACTCAAACACTCCCTCCAGCAGCTGCGGCTACCTGCGCAGGACCTGCAGGCTGTATGAGAGGATGGGGAGGCGGGAGGGACATGCTGGGGGCTTCTGGGGGCAGTGGGAGTTGAAAAAAAAAACCACAAACACAAGCAAAACCACTTTCAGCCCTTCCCCCAGAATCTACTACTACCACAACAAAATAACCCAATATAGTTATTTCTAAGTGTAAGCCTACCGTTCACCTATTTTTCCCCCATCCTCCCAAGAAAACTTTCATTGCCTAAAAGCAAAGTGTCTCTTTTTCATGGCATTTTCTTCTCACGGTGCTAGGAGCCAAACCTGGGTTTCTGGAATGTTAAGTAAGCACTCTTGCCGATGAACCGCCCCCTTGACCCGAATTGTGTTTTATACTTGTGACTGTGGGAAGTCAAGAAAGAAGTCTTTTTGTTAGACAATTTCAAGGTATCCATTATCTTCTGCACAAGGATGACATGCAAAGTTATATAAAGTATACTTTGGCAAGACCGAGAACATTTGAGCCATCATGTAAGCTCTATGATATAGCACAAGGTCTTTGTGTTAAAGAGATAAAATGCTAGTGTTTAGTTAAAATTCTCCATTTGCAAATCAAGGTAGCTTGAAACCTTTATCTAACAAATCTAGAGTCTAAGGACACTCATATACATATTATATATAGGGTATATACAATTATATACATATGTATACAATACGTATATACACATGTATACGTTTCTATACATGCTTTATAAACATAAGACAAACAAAATTCTGAATCAATTATGTTTCAGTACCTGGAAGATCCGTTAAGTACCATCAGTACTTGAATAAATATTTAATTATTTTATCTGACATTTTCTTTAAAACAAAGAGGCTAGTGCTTAATCACTTCCATGGGTATTGTACTCAATGAATTTGAGCTACACGTTTTAAAGCTGAAAGACATTTCTGGGTATAACAGTTGTTCTGAAAACAATCCAGTCTGTTGTCCTGCTATGAAATTGGTTTTTCAGAACCGTGTTAGCTTTTATTTCTTATTCAACTAAAGAACACAGGTCTTAAATGCTGGGCAGTAGCAGCGCAGGCCTTTTATCCCAGCACTTGGGAAGCAGAGTCAGGCAGATCTCTGAGTTCGAGTCCAACCTGGTTTACATAGTGAGTTCCAGGACAGCTAGGGCTACACAGAGAAACTCTGTCTCAAAAAGCCAGAAAACCAACATAACAAAAACCCCAAAAAGCCAACCAACTAGCCAACCAACCAAACAAACAAACAAAAATCCAAGAAACCAAAACAAAACACCCAGGGTCTCAAAACTCTCAGCTATTTGGCCTACCCCAGATTTTCTCCACATCCAGGTCCAGCTAAGGAGCCGGCTCCCACCTCCTTTCATTCTTTGGCTCTGTTTCCAGTCACCGTTCTATAACTCTTCTTACTCCTCTTTTCCTGTCTGATGGGGTTTTCAGTCTACGGAGCTTCTGGGGGCTGGAGTGGGGTGGGAAGAGGCAGTCCCTGGGATGGAGGTGTCTCAGTGGGAGACAAGGAGCCGGTGGCCTCGAACAGTGCATCCTTCCAGAAGGGCGAGTTGGCAGGGGTCAGTTGACGGCTTCCAATGTTGGTCTTTAGTCAAGTTAGAGCAAACAGCTTCAGCGGTTCCTGCATTTTCTGGCTCTCTCCCGAATTTTTTTCTCTCTATTCTAAGCATGAACAAATTCTTCCAGAAGAGAGAAAGAGATTCCTCAAATTCCTTAGGCAATCCCCTGGGGGCCAAAACCATCTCAGGAGTTTTTAGCTTTTCAGAGAGGCAAGGAGCACATAAAAATTCTGCTGGGAGAAATGAATCCGTATTTCATTTTTTACTGTTGAAGTTAATTTGGAGCGACATGATATACGGCCATCAAATGACATCTCCCGTTACTCGCCTAGCGTCACATTCTATAGTTGAAAGTTTTCGGCAAGAATCCAGACAGTGCAGAATAAGGCAGGGATGGCTTTGGCTTTCCGTAATTGGGGAGCCAGCAGCCACCTGAAGTCTACACCAAAGAGAGGACCCTGTGTTTCAAAATCAAGCCATCCTTCAAACTCAGTGTGCTACGCGCTGGAGGGATCACTCAGTGGTTAGAGCACTGGCTGCTCTTACAGAGGACCAGAGTTCTATTCCTAAGCAACCACATCGGGCAGCTCATGACCTCTAATAACTCCAGTTCTGGGGGATCCAAGATCCTCTTCTGGCCTCCATGGATACGCACATACGTCACACACAAATAAAAGCAAATCTTAATAAAACCCTCAGTGTAGTTCACTAGGATACACCTTGAAAACATTATGCTAAATGAAAGAAGCCAGACGTGGAAGGACAAGTATTGTATGATTCCAGCACCGATTACGTGAAGTACTTTCAACAGTCGAATTCACAGACGTGCAGAAAATGGACCGGTGGTTCCCAGGGGCTGATGGGAAAGTTAGTGGGAATTTACTGTTTAGTGAGTACCGTTTCAACAAGAGGATGATGGAAGGTTCTAGAGATGGACAGAAATGATGATCAAACAGCACAAATGTACCGATTGCCCCTGAATTGTTACTTAAAATGGCTACACACGCTGTTTATGTTGTGCACGTTTAAATATCGCTCTGCCCTCCAAAGCAAACAAACAAAAAAAATCACCACATAAAGTTTGTAACTTTCTCCTTAAAGTCCCTAATAAGGACCTTTTAAGGTCTGAAGGGATAGGGAGAAAGACAGGCAGAAGAAAGTATTGAGAGACTAGAGAACACTGGCTGAGAACGTTTGTCCCAATCCACCAGAGCCTGGTGCCTTTGCCTGGGCCCCCGACTAACAGTGTGGCCACCAGTGCTCCCAAAGAGCCCTGATTGCTTCCATTAAGACAGAGCAGTGGCTGCCTGTCATCTGCTCCCCACAAAGGGCATTCAGTCCAATGCTGGAGGGATGCATAGAGTGCCTAGCAGAACAGAACTCCCCTCCCATCCCCACTTTTCCTCCTCTCTGCCCATTCCTTCTCTTATCACCCAGAAAAGGAAACCGTGAGAGGGAGGGGATCTCAGTGTAAATCCCCAGTCCTTAGCAATGACTTGAAAGTGAACAGGAAGAAAACTCAGGGGCGGTGCCTGCCGATCTATTTCTGTTACGTTTTTAGTTTTGCTAGGCAAACAAGTGTCAGGGGAGTAGAAATAATGGAAGTGATTTTAATTTATAATTTTGATTTTTGTTTTGTTTTGCTTTGTTCTTTTGAGACAGGGTTTCTCTGTTGTAGTTTTGGTGCCTTTCCTGGATCTCGCTCTGTAGACCAGGCTGGCCTCGAACTCACAGAGATCTGCCTGGCTCTGCCTCCCGAGTGCTGGGATTAAAGGCATGTGCCACTGCCGCCTGACTTTAATTTATAATTTAATATTTATCTTAAAAGTGGGCATGTTTGCCACAGAGCACATGTGGAGGTCGGAGGACAACTCTGTGGAGTTGGTTAGAATTCCTACCCACTCCCCCAGCTCCATGACCATGTATGAGCTGTCCAGTAGCCTGGCTTAGTCATCCTAGGGCCTTACTGTAAGGATTCTGTGTATGCGCAGCTCGGCGTCATCAGCAGGCCACTGCGTCCCAGCCTAAAAGCTGGATGTGCATGCCCATGTGCTCTCTCTGTCTCTCCCTCTCTGTCTCTCTCTGTCTCTCTCTGTCTCTGTCTCTCTGTCTCTGTCTGTCTGTCTGTCTGTCTCTCCCTCTCCCTCTCTCTCTCTCTCTTCCTCTCTCTCTGCGCCTCTCTGCACCCCTCTCTTTCTGTTTCCTCTCCGCCAGGCCTGGCTTCCCATGTCCTATCCCCTCTTCTCTCTAATAAAGCCCATTCTAACTCTGGTAACCATGGCTCGTGATTCTTCCGCCTGTGACTCTTCTGCCCCGGTATCCAGCACCAGCCACTAGCGCCATATACCCTTTCACTTATGTCCTCCGTAATCACGTAATCCTGCCTGATCACATAACCTATGTGCATTCGTGGTGTAGCTATGTAAGCCCATATGCGCGTGTGTGGAGGGGGGACCTATAAAAAACGGGCTCCACCTATTCCTTCTCTCTCTTCCTGCACGGTCATTCCATCGACCTATGCACATCTTTTCTATTCCCTTCCCTTAATAAACTCTCATAGCGGGTTTTGTTGTGTCTCGTGGCTTCCCTCGCATGGTAAGCAGCGCTGCTTAATAAATAACACTAGGTATCGAACTTGGGTTGTCAGACTTATGTGCCAAGTGCCTTTACCTGCTAAGCCATCTCACTGGCTGAATAGTATTCTTTATTACTCAGTTTCCCCCAGGATCCAATCTAGGGCCATGGACTGCATGTAGATGAGATGTCTCTTTAATCTGGAATAGTTCTCTCCCTTGTCTTGTCTTCTAAAACTCTGACTCCAGAGCTGGGTATGCAGCGCTGGTGGACTGCTTGCCTAGCATGTGCAAGGCACCTGTAGGTTCAAGTCCCAGGATCACCACTAGGAAAATAATTGAACCAAAACCAAACCAAAAGAAAAACACCTTTGATTTTCCAAAGATCCCAGGCCACTTGCCTTAGTAGACTATTCTTTTAAGTTGGCTTATCTGTTACTTTCTCGTGGTCTGAGGTGGGTAGACTTCCCTTCTCCTGGAACACCACATAAATGCAATCGGGTTCTCAGTCCATCTTAGTAGGAAGCGCATGTCCGTCTTGCCAGCCATTATTCATTCTGTTCACTTTCACTGCTGCTAAGGTGTGGTCTGCCAAGTTTCTCTGCCCTGAAGTTCCTGTTTTCTCTGTGTAATTGATGTGTAATCTGTGAAGCCCTGCTTGGTGGCATGGAAATGTCTCATTCCTCAGCGGACGTTCCCCTTTTAGTCAAGCGCCAGTGAATCGTGTTCCAAAGAAGTGCTACTGTATGGGTTGCAGAATAGCGATCTGTCAACTGTATTGGGGATTTTGGTTTGTTTGTTTCTTCTGTCATTAGTCGGCATTCTACAGTGGGGTGGGGGTGGGGGTGGGGGTGGGGCTTCTCAGCCCTCTGGCTAGCAAGCCAGCTGTCTCCAGTACGGCTCTTTATTCGCTAGGCTGTAATTAATTCCTCTCATAATTCACTTTGATGTTAAAAGTGTCCCAGATTTAACCAGAGGAAGCGTCTTCAGACTGCTTCCCATGTCCTTTCGACATGTCTCCATTTACTACTGTGTGTCATTTTTCTAAGAAAACATTTTGGCCCAACAAAATGTTCCAAGTCCCTTTTACACTCCCCTAAAATTAGATAATTCCTCCCAAGAGCCATAGTAGAGAGTGCTATAAAGAATTCAAGATCTAGATGGTAGATCAACACTCAAGTAAGATACATCACTGATGCTTGACTAAAAGGGAAATGTTTGGGCTGGAGAGATGGCTCAGAGGTTAAGAGCATTGGCTGTTCTTCCAGAGGTCCTGAGTTCAATTCCCAGCAACCACATGGTGGCTCACAACCATCTACAATGAGATCTGGCTCCCTCTTCTGGCTTGCAGACAGAACACTCACTGTATACATAATAAATAAATCTTAAAAAAAAAGAAAAGAAAAGAAAGGGGGGAATGTTCGCTGAGGAACGAGACATTTACATGCCGCAATAAATAAGTAAACAAACAAACAAATAAATAAATAAATAAAACGGTGCCAAAGTTTAAAAAATTGTTTTGGGGAGCTGGAAAGATGGCTCTTGCAGAGGACTTAGGTTTGTTTTCTAGCACCCAGGCAGCCTCAAACTCACTGAGTAGCTGGAGATGACCTTGAACTCTGTATCCTCACATCTTTACCCCCTCCCTAGAGCTGGGCTTATGGGGACATACCACCACACCTGATGCTGGGGACTGAAGGTGGGTTTTGTCTGTGCAAGTTCTCTACCAGTTGAGCTGCTACATTTCCTGCTCTTAACAAACGTCTTAAAGAAAAACATTTCCAGGTTGCATTCCAGAAGAGTCCAGCGTGTACGGCTCCTTTGAGGTGGGGATGGTTGAAAACGCTTTCATTCAGTTCCATTGCCTGTGGTGCAACAGGAACCAGACATGAGGTCTCTGAATGTATTTGTTGAAGTGGTAGGTGCAAGAGTCAAGAGAAGCAATCGATGATAAAGGAGATTTACAAGGGCTTCTGCTTTAGCTATGTAAGGCCTTAAACAGAAAGTTATAAAACCTGACCACAGTCGTTGAAGAAGACTTAAGCAAATGGAAAGATAGGTCATGCTCAAAATGTGGAAGTCAAGCACCATGGTGCACACTTACAAGGAGGTAGAAGCTGGAAGATTCGGAGTTCTGGGTTATCCTCAGCTACACAGAGTCTGAGACCAGCCTGGCCTACATGAATACATGAGACACTCTCTCATCTCTGTCTCTGTCTCTCTTACTTTCTCTCCATTTATATATACAAATATATATATATATT
>CABHPH010001061.1:0-32481 GCA_902168325.1 Peromyscus nudipes | reverse complement strand
AATTCTAATGAAAAACCCATTAGGAATTTTTATGTAACTGGAAACATTGAGTCTAAAATTATATATATATAAACAGAAAGGAATGAATCAAGACATTCGTGTGTGTGGTATTCATGTGTATGTGTAAGGTGTGTGTGTTGCCAGGGGATAGTGGAGCAGGGATACACATAGAGTCCAGAAGTCAGTATCTAGTGTCTTCCTCAACTGTTCACCAACTTATTCTTTAAGACAGGGCCTCACAGAATCTGAAGTTCTCTGATTCAGCCAGCCTAGCTGGCCAGCAAATCACAGGGACCCTCCTGTCTGTGGGAGCCCACAGAGGTTTCCTAGTGAGATCTGAGCTTGCTTCACCTAGCAGGGCTGCATAAGGGGATGGCTTGACCACATGCGTGGTTACCAGGTGTTTGGAAGGGTCTACACTTGGCTGTGCTGGGGGAAGTCTTTTGCTCCACCCCTGGGCATTCCTATAAAAAGCCCTTTAGGAGAGACAGAAGGGGCCAGTGGATATTGATCCAGGCCCTCCCGAGGCTATCTTGTGTTTCTATCTGTCTCTTTCCCCTCTATATTTCTATCTAAATCTCTTATCCCTCTCTCCTCAAGAGTATCTGGGGGGAAAATGTAGGGGCAGGCCCCCCACACCTGTCTTAGACTCCCCAGCACTGAGATTATAGACGCAAGCTATCATGCCTGGCTTTTTGTTTTGTTTTTACATGGGTTCTGGGGAGCTAAATTCACATTCTCATGTTAGTGTAGAAAGATGACTTTATCCACTAAGCCATCTCCCTGGCCTCTTAAGAGATTCTTGAAGGGTGAGACTTGTCCTATGAACTATCAATTATTAATTATAGAGCTATGGAAATGAATACATTGGCAGAGGAATGGATGAACTGATCTCAGTAAGACAGAATAGAGAACTTAGAAACAGACCAGGTATTTATAGACATTTGATAAGGAAGAGATTTGACATATTCCCAGGACTTGTTCAAGGTCAAGCCAGTGATCTGCTGGCATGGAGATGGCAGGGCTCATAAGCCTCCAGCCCTAGCTGAGGACCTAGTAACAGTTGAGGGATGCTGGGGATGTGGTTTGAAGGGTGTGGCCCTAGCATTAACCATACTCCAGTGGATGGTGCCACACCCAGGAGCATATGGGCAGCATAAACAGGATGTGGTGAGTTCCTAAAAAACAGAAGAAATGATGTAAGGGGGGGAGTTGGGGAGTGGATCTGAGAGGCGGTAAGGGGAGAGCCGGGGTGTGCGCGCGCGCGCGCGCGTGTGTGTGTGTGTGTGTGTGTGTGTGTGTGTGTGTGTGTGTGTATGTGTGTGTGTGTGTGTGTGTGTGTGTGAAAATGATTAAAATATACTGCATGCACGTAGGAAATTCTCAAAGAATTAATAAAATATCATTTTTTTAAAAAAAAAAGATATTTGGCATGGCAGATAGCATAAGAAACTGGAACTGGACACATGAGCCTCAGAGCTGGGTTACGGCTCGTCACCACAATAAAAACAACAATAACAACAACACAAAAACATGGCAGACACAAAACCGAAAACCAACTTTAACATCCGAGATGGTGATTAACAGGAAATGGATGAGTCTTAGAACTCATTACATTCGGGGGAAAAACAAGCCACCGAAGACTGAATCCAATATAATACTATTTTTACAAAGCTCACAGGTAAGCCTGGCAAAATGGCGCCCGATGACCTGGAGGACCCAGACAGCAGAAGGAGAGAACCAACTCCTGCAAGTTGTCCTCTGACCGCATATTTGAGCTGCTGTACTCATCTCCTACCCCCAATAAATAAATAAATGTAATTAAAAATTATTTCTAGAAGATCGAAAGTAGGCAAAAATAGTTAAAGGAATTTTTAAGAATATAAACAAAATGGGAAACTATTGTTTCTAAAGGGGGAAGGGGAGGGAGTGCAGACGAATGAAGCTCAGGAAGAAGGCCCTTTGGTAGAGGGCAGGCTGGCGGGGAGGTGTACCACAGTGGGACAGCCCTTGCACAGGGTGTTGGGATTGTGTGTGACTTTTCTTAAGCTGCCCTGGTGTTCTAGGTGTGATGTCACTGCATAAATATTTTCCATGGGAGCTGTCTTTTACAATACAGGATGTTAAGCAGCATCCCTACCCATGCCTTCCACCAGCTATGACAACAAAGAGCTCCAGACATTGCCAGATGGCCCCTGGGGGGTAAAATCGCCCCAATTGAGAATCACTGATCTACCTATATATGCTACATATATATATGTATATATATATATAATTGTTTTAAATAGTCTATAATAAAACGAAGTTTAAAATTGATGGGTAGAAGCTCCACTCTGCCTGTAAAACACAAGCAGGAAGGCATCATGATGAGCAGGGCGTGCCTGAGCCTGCTGAAGGCCTTTGAAGTTGAGCAGTGCAGGCCGACAGCCCCAGAGCAGTTGAGGAGCAGGTGACAGATCTCGAAATGGCTCCCAGTCTCAGAGGCCCACAACTGGTTACACTGGGGAGGGGGCGCCGGAGGCGGGATGTCTTCATTTTTTAATTCTCCGAGACGTCTAAAAGTTTAGCCCTGCTTAAAAATTACCTGCTTAATCAAAAAAAAAATCTATTATTGGCATGTGCTTCAGATACAGAACCCAGAGGATCTGAGCTGGATCTGACCTGAAAGCCTCCTCTCCTGAGAATTAGCTTTCCTAGTTCCAGAAGGTGCTATGTGAGCTTCCAAGGGAAGGAAGCAGTCAACAGTCCTTCCCAGCTGTGATGCCTGTGAGCCAGGACAATGACCAGCAAGACGAGCTATCCCTAAGGGCGCAATAGGCACACATTTCTTGGCAGTAACCAACAGCTCTCTGATTGGACTCCACGCCTGCTTAACAGAGGGAAATCATGCCTGGCACTGGAAACCTAGGCAACTACCAAGGCTAGTGAGGCCATGGGTCTTAGAGGAGAGTCCACTCTGCTTATTTTATTAAACCAGCATAATTCTTAACTGCATTCTAAATACTTATCCTTATGTTCACAAATAACTGCATCTCTCACTCCTCATCAAAGAAGCTTCTCCTTCTCAAAAGACAGACCATTACAGAAAACCACAACTGTAGACATGCAGAGAACAGCTGGTCAGCGGCCCTATCCCCAGTGGATACACTGCAACACAGCTCCTACACCTAAAGCTCAGGATGCTCGGAGGAAGAGGGAGCAGAAAGACTGTAAGAACCAGAGGACCAGGAATTCTGCTGTGAGACTGTCTCCTAGAAGGGACAGGGAAGCTACACCCCATAACGTTTCAATAATATGGCTGCCAGAACAAGACCTGACCAAGGCTAACAGCAACAGAATGCAAACATGGAAGGGTCAAATCTCACAGGGCCCCGCTCCTAGACCAGGAACTACAGGCAGCTAAGGTATTCTGAGAGCTGGAAAATTAGCCTCCCCCTGGGATGGGCTCCCTAATTGGTTATCCAATACCAAGTGGTCAGCCCTGAAATCATATACATACAAGCAACACTAAATGGACTCAGCAGGTAGTATTTATATATTTCAGATCTATCTATCTATCTATCTATCTATCTATCTATCTATCTATCTATCATCTATCTACCTACCTATCAATCAATAATCTAGCTATTATCTGTCTATCTATCTATCAATCATCTATCTATCAATCATCTACCTATTATCTATCTATCTATCTATCTATCTATCTGTCTATCTATCTATCTGTCTATCTATCATCTATATCTATCTATCATCTATATCTATCTATTTATCTTTCTATCATCTATCTATTATCTATCTATCTATCATCTACATGTTCTTTCATATATTAAAGAAAGAGAGACCATGAATTTGTGAGGAAGTGAGGAGAGAGACATAAAAGAGGTTAGAATGAGAAAAGGTAAGGGGGAATGATAGTAACCATAGTTAATTAATTTTAAAAAACCTTCTGTTAGCAGAATAAAAAGAAAAATGCTATCTCATCATGGTCAAATCAAATAACAGCTGGACTTTAAAAATAACATTTTGAAGAAAAAACACTGTGGTGATATTGTGTTCCCCAAAATATTGTGCACCCTAATAAACTTATCTGGGGTCAGAGAACAGAACAGCCACTAGACAGACACAGAGGCCAGAAAATGGTGGCACACACGCCTTTAATTCTATCACTTGGGAGGAAGAGATCCATCTGGATCTCTGTGAGTTCAAGGCCACACTGGAAACAGCCAGGCATGCTGACACACTCCTATAATTCCAGGAAGTGATGGCAGCAAGCAGTAAGGTATATAAGGCGTGAAAACCAGGAACTAGAAGCTTTTGGCCTGGTTAAGCTTTTAGGCTTTTGAGCAGCACAGTTCAGCCGAGAGGCATCCAGTCTGAGGAAACAGGATCAGCTGAGGAATTGGCAAGGTGAGGTGGCTGTGGCTTGTTCTGCTTCTCTGATCTTCCAGCATTCACCCCAATACCTGGCTCTGAGTTTTTTTATTAATAAGACTCTTTAATATTCGTGCTACAAAACACTATTATTGATTTTTAAAAATGGAGTCCGTGTTTATATAAAGCCTATTTTCTAAGACCCTAGAAAAGGTCCACATATAATATATTCTATTACCTTTGAGAAGCTGACTAGACCTGTGAAGTCTATTATACACCTTACTGTGATCCCCACACGACTGGGTTAGCTCTGGAAGGGAGAGCGAAAGAGCGGGGGCAGGCAGATGGTTGGATGGGTCAAGGAGCCTGTTGCTAAGCCTGACTTTTGAGTTTGGCTCCCCAGAACCCACATAGTGAAATCAGAGAGCTGACTGACAGTGTGGCCCTCTGACCTCCATACACCAACCCCCAACACATAGTAAGTGAAATGTAAGCCCCCCAGAATGTGGTGTTCCTGCTCTGGGATAAAAAGTGTCTAAGAGTGCCCGCTCACAACTGTACCCTAGTAATCCTCAAGCCTCCACCTCTCAGGCTCGAATCATGGTCCCATTCAGCCTGTGATGGGGAGCGTGCATCATCCTTATTTTAATACTAATTTTATTATGTGTGTGTGTGTGTGTCGGTCTGTCTGTCTGCTTGCTTGCCTGCCTGCCTACCTGTCTGCCTGTCTTTAATTTGAGGGTGTATGTTTGTCTGTTTCTCTGATGACACGTGATCAAGGAGGGGAAAGGCAAAGGAATCCAGGAGAAAGCTAGGAGGAGAGATGTGATGCAAAGAGTGCTGGGGACAGAAGATGCCTTGGACAAGTCTCTTTGGACCATCATTTCTTTAACCATAAAAATCCGTAGAATGCAAAAATCAAGTGAGAAATATATTACAGAGCACCTCATGTTTCAGCGCACAAATAATGATTATCCTGTTAAAACGGAACACAGATGGCAAGGCAGCCATCATGGGTATCTTCATTTTTTTTTTTTTTTTTTTTTTTTTTGGCACTAGCTCTTACCATATGTCTAGCTCAGAGGAGTACTCAGTGGCTCCCAGCAGAGCGTCAGGTGGCCGGTACCAGAGTGTCACCACTTCTGAAGAGTATGTCTGGCTGGGAATGGACTTGGCTCGAGCAAGACCTGTCCAAAGAGGACAAAGACAGCAATCATTATCCTGGGTCTTTTGGGGAGGCATGGTGACACACTGTATGGGGGAGAGTAAATGGCAGAGCAGACAACATGAAGGACAACATGCCACTGGGGGCGTGCTACCAGAAACACTGGGCTCTCCTGGGGTTTGTGTATATTGCATCAAGAAGAGTTCTTAATTTTGACCTGCACTGTAGCTAGATGAGGCAGCCAAGTGTGGTCAGGTGACTAAACTCTTGCTTACTTGGCATGAACAGAGGTGATGTGGAACTTCCAGGTCATGCCCTTAGTGGGTGGGTTCTGCTTCTGCTTCCCCCTTCTCTTCCCTCTGAGCCATGATGGGCTGGGGCTGAGAACTACACAGGAGTATGCCACTGGGCGATGTCTGAAGGATGGTGGAGCCACGTGATGGGTGAAGACTGGGTGAAGACACTCCAGGGCTACAGTGATAGCTCCAACCGCCCTGAGTGGAGCTTGTTTCTAGAACGTTATACCACTGTACTGGGAGTCTCTGCCATGGAGAGTTAGTGAATAGCTATCTGCTAAATGCACAAATATTGGGATGAGAGCCATCACCACAAAGCGAAGTCCTCCGGATGCCGTGTGACATCCTCCAACAAAGATTGGTTTCTTGTCTCACAAGAACCAGTGTGTCAGAGCTGGGGAGGAAGCCCAGTGGTAGAGTAATTTCCCAGCATGCATAAGGCCCTAGGTTCAACCCCCACTATCTAAAACAAACAAACAAGGAATAAAAAGACCAAACCAAACAACAATAAAATACTAGAACCAATGTGTCAGCCCAGTGTGGTGATGCAAACCTGTAATTCCTGCACTTGGGAGACAGAGCCAGGAGGATTGCTGCCAGTTCAAGGCCAGCCTGGTCTACAAATTAGGTTCTAGGTCAACTAGGGCTACATGGAGAGACCCTGTATCCAAAAAAAATTTGCTGAGCATTTAGTACCATACTAGGAATATAATGATAAGCAAAAACAGACTCTCAACTACTTTCTAGTAAAGGAGAATAAAATCTAAAACCACATATAAGTACATGTATGTATATGTTTATGCATTTCTGTATTACATATCTGTGAATATAAATATGAACTATGATACATGATAAAATGGAAAGACACCGTTACAGAGGAAGTTTGCATCCTTTGCTAGGAATATAGTCAAGGTGATCTTGACATTTAAGGGTGCAGAACCAAGTATCATTTCCACTTATGCAGGAGTCCACACTACATTCTAGGGCCAACTTCTCTGTTCTGCCATCTGGGATAGCCTTGATCTATTCTGACACAGTGGTCATTATCCACTTAGATATAGGGATAGCACCTAAGTACAGTCTACTCTACAGACGTCACTATCTCAAAAGTGACAGTGGGATCATCTGAGGACCTATTTTAGGCTTCCGGCTAGATGTTTGGATGGAATTCTAAGAAACTTCCACACTCTCCCTCCCTCTTGCCTCACATTTCCTGTATGTCAGTTTAACATCCACACACAGCATCATGTTCTTGGGCTCTAGTTTTCAAAGGCCAACCCTAGTCAATGCTTCAAACAAATTCATACAAAAGACTCATTGTTCCTAGGCCAGAAGGAGACCCGAGGGGCGACTCACCAAAATCAGCCAATTTGAGCTCTCCCAGGTGACTGATGAGCAAGTTCTGAGGTTTCAGGTCCCTGTGAAGAACATGCTGGTGGTGGATGTACGCCAGGCCCCGCAGAAGTTGAAACATGAAAAGCTGGAAGAAATGAACACCATACCTAAGGACACTTGAACCACTGTGTGTTGATTTCGTCTCTAAATCAAAAACATTCCTCTAAAAGAATATAGTGAAAGTGTCTCTTGAGAGATGAAAGAGAGAGAGAGAGGGATTTTTAGACTCATTCAGAAAGAGGGGAAAAGGTCATGGGAATCAACTTAACTACATCCCAAACAAAGGGATTCTGGCCAGGCCTGACATCTTGTTCCTTTCACACTGAAGGAATTGCCCTTCCTTAAAAATCTCAAGTGAAACCTTGAGGTCTCCTTAGGAGCATTTGTAATCGGTTTAGATGTGAAAGATATAATTTCTGCCCACAGATAACCTTGGCATGTCAGGTCAAAGTTGACCTGGAAGTGATAGTTTAGAGTTTACAATTGCTGTCTTTTCCCAGGCTCCAGTACCAGGAGACCTACCTGGGAAATATATTTTAGATGGTATTAAGAAATAAGGGAGGGTGGTAGGATTGCCCAGTGGGTAAAGGTACTCTCTGTGTAAGCCTGGAATCCTATGTTCAATACCCACATAAAGGTGGGAGGAGAGAATTGACTCCACAAAGTTGCCCTGTCTACACACACACACACACACACACACACACACACACACACAAATGATGTTTACTTTTTAAGTTTGAGAAAAATAAATAAAGGCATCATTGTCTTCATAATTTATTTTTAAAGCCCTAAATTCAAAGTTGAAAACAAGGGAAATATATAGTTTGTGCTAAAAGGGAAGAGAGCGGGCTAGCTGAGGCAGAGATGGAGACTCTTAGAGGGTCCGTGGGGTGTCTGAATGTAGACATTGTGACATTAGTCGCCTCCCACCTTCTTGATGCTCGGTCCCTTTCCCCGATGCCTCCTCAGGCTCCTCCTGGCATTTGTAAGTGGTGAAGCCCAGGGGCGTTTAAGTATGGTATTTCACAGCACCTTAACATTCTAGCCTTACCAAGCCTCAGCACCCACTCGCTCTTCCACACCTCAAGCCAGCTTCTTCTTTCAACAGTTACCATAGAGACAAATCGGAGGGCGCTTTTGAAATTGATGTCAAGCCAGAGCTTGGGCTCCTCTTCTAGAACAGTGTCCCGCACCCCAGGGTTTGTGGGCGACGAAGTAATCCCATTGAGTTAGTGCCATCTGGGCTAGAAGTCTCTCAAGCCACAACTGGAGTCTTAGCACTTGAGAGGTTGAGACGGGAGGATAACGCGTTTGTAAGTTTGAGGGTAACCTGGGCTACATATTAAGACACTGTCTTTAAAAAGGACAAAGAGCAGAGCAGAAAACAAAGGAAATGAAGACAGACCACAGTGGGGTCATCCAAGTCTGAGCAAGGAGGGCCAGGGTCCTCCCACTCCTGATCTACGCCTGAGGCTTGTTCGGTCAGGAGTCAGAAACAAGGCATCTGGAGATGGCTAAGTCAGCAAAGGGGTGACTGTGTAAGCATGAGGGCCTGAGCCCAGAGCCCCAGCACCCTGTGAAGGCTGGGGTGAGGCAGCATGCACCTCGGTGCTGGGCAGGCAAAGACAGGAGGATCCCTGGAGCTCACAGGCAAGCTACTCTAGTCAAATCCTGAGCTCCAGGTTCAGTGAGAAATCCTGTATCAAAAAAAAAAAAAAAAAAAAAAAAGGAAGGCGGAGTGTGTGGTGGTTTGAACAAGAACGGCTTCCATAGGCTTGTATATTTGAATGCTTAGTCACCAGGGAGCAGCACAATTTGAAGGATTAGGAGGTGTGGACTTGTTGGAAGAAGTGTGTCGCTGGGGGTGGGCTTTGAGCTTTCAAAAGTCCATGCCAGGTACAGTCTCTCTCTCTGCTTGTAGATTCAGATGTAGAACTCTCAGCTCCTTCTCCAGCACCATGTCTACCAGCATGCCACCATGTTCCCGCCATGATGATAATGGACTGAACTTCTGAAACTGTAAACCACCCCAATTAAATGTTTTCCTTTATAAGAGTTGCTGTGGTCATGGTGTCTCATCACAGCAATAAGACCCTAAGACAGAGCACAATTGAGGAAGACATCTGACATCAACCTCTGGTCTCTATACATGCACACACATGTGCAAACACCACACACACACACACACACACACACACAATCAGAAATAAGCTAACTTCACAAGCTCCCTTGCTCATGTCTCAAACTAGCCTGGAGGTTGTGTTTTTCCCTCCAGTAGCCCATCTCCTGACCACCCTGTGTTTCTTTAACTGAGTTAGTGTCTGTTGCTCTTTTCTTTCTCTTTCTGAAGACGCACTGGCATTGCACAGAAATTCCAGATGTGAGTCACCGCATCTAAGCCTGTCGCTCTTCTCTCCTCCAAACCTATCTGCTCGTCACACCGATCCTGCTTGAACACTCTCCAAAGGCTAAGCAGGTGCCTTTTTCTAGCTCTTCACAGGAGATGTGAGATCCTCACTTCTTGTCCATTACAACACTCTTGAACGGACGCTAGCTTTTCTCCAGCTTCCTCATAACCTCCATTGCTGAAAGGAGGGACTCAGCTGTGGTCATCACTTCCGTGACCCCACCTCAGAACTGTCACTTCTCCACCTTGGATTCTGAGTGTCCCTTAGATTTCATGTTCCCCCTCCCCCCCATCTCCCTCCATCCCTCTTTTTATTGTCATCCACTGTACACTCAGAGTACATTCACTGAAGACATGGGCATCTGGATAACCTGTTTCTCATGATGCCCGTGTCCAGAGAATAATTCTAGCCAAGCTTCTCCGCGCCTCATGTCTGCATCTCCAGTCATCTTCAGCCACTAGCTCCCACGGTCACGGGCTGGATCGTGTGGAACTGTCCTCTGAAATGCAAGCTCATGTCCGTTTAAAAAGGCATCTGCATATATGTTTCATTCATGTTTTCTGTCCTGATCACAAAGCCTTTCACTGTGGAAGCCAATGGACAGCTCTCATTCCTACGATCGCAGCGTTGGGCGCTGCTGACCATGCCTTCCGTCCTGAAGCTCTCCCTCCGTGGTTCCACAATCTCCTAACTGTTTCCATCCACCAGTCTCTCTGTTTATGGATACCACTTCTAATGGTGTCTAGGTTAATGGTCATGGAGCTCTGTCCTTGGCCTTCTCTCAGAACTTTTTTTTTTTTTTTTTGGTTTTCGAGACAGGGTTTCTCTGTGTGGTTCTGGTGCCTGTCCTGGATCTCGCTCTGTAGACCAGGCTGGCCTCGAACTCACAGAGATCCACCTGGCTCTGCCTCCCGAGTGCTGGGATTAAAGGTGTGCGCCACCGCCGCCACCACCACCGCCCGACTCTCTCTCAGCGTTCTTATTACTGCTCTCCATTGGCCACTTTACCTCTAATATGGCCTCAGTCGACTACTGTATTCAGATTGTTTCAAAATCCTTACCTCCAAATCAAATTTCTCTTTTTACAAGTGTGTGTGTGTGTGTGTGTGTGTGTGTGTAATGCATGTGTGGGCATGCGAGTATTTGGGTGTGCTCACCTGTGTGTGAATATGCACATGGAGGCCTGAGGTTGATATTGATATCAGGTGTCTTTCTCTCTAGTTTATTATTTTGTTTTTCTTTATTATGATTCTGTATGGTGCGTGCGTGCGTGTGTACGTGCGTGCATGTGTGCAAGTGCATGTGTGTCATTGTGCACCTGTGTCTGTTAGAATACAATCCCTCAAGAATCTGTTCTCTCTTCCACAGTGGGTTCCAGGATCAAACTCAGGTCCTCAGCTTGTGCGGCAAGTGTTTTAACCCGCTGAACCATCCCACCAGCCCCTCCACTTTATTTTTGGAGATGAAGTCTCTTACTGAACCCCAACCCCATTGTTTTGGCTAGACTGACCAGCCAGCAGGCCTCAGGGATTCTCTTGTCTTCAGTTCCCCAGCACTGAGTTTACAGATGCACACCACTGTGCCTGGCTTTTCAAAGGCTGCTGGGGATCTGAACGGGGAGCTTCATGCTTCTTCAGCAAGCACCTTACCTAGTAAATCATCTCGCCAGCCACCAAATCTCCTTTTTGACTTTTAGACTCACATAGTCTGAAGTTCACTTAAACATCCCATAATGCCCTCACTCAGCAGGCTAATATTTATAACTCACTATATCCCTCCAAAATCCATTTTCTTCCTGCTCCTCCCTCACTGAATCCACCACCATCCATCTTGTTACTCAAAGCCAGAAATATTCTTGCTGACTCTTCCTTCACCCATCAATTTGGGCTAATTGATCACAGATCCAGGCACTTTCCTAGCATCATCTCACATCTGGACCCTGCTGTCCTAACCAGCCTCTCTGTCAAGGCTGTAACCCAGCATTTAAGAGTCAGCAGAGGAAGAGAATTTTCAGTGTGTCTGTTGGAGGCAACAGAAAAGGTGAATTTCAAGTCAAGGGAATATAAGACACACACACACACACACACACACACACACACACACACACACACACACACACGCGAAATTTTCCCCTTTTCTTCTCCATCCCACACACAGACATTAGAGTAAACTACATAAAAAAAAAAAATTGAGTTGCTCCCTCCTTGCCTAATGCCATTGGATGACACCAATATACATATGAAGATGTCACAATGGAGTCCTTTATTTTGTATACTAACAAAAAATAAACAAATAAAATCATTTGTTGAGTCCCACATGGAGTAGCATGGCACAAAAGAACTTTCATGCTGTGGCTCCTGTTTACTGGAGTCTCATCTTTAACTGCTCCAAATTCCATGAATTAAAAACTCGAAATTTACTAATTAGCTTCAATTTAGGGGTACCTTTCCCAGCATCCTGATGCTCTCTCATGGCTGCCTCCAGCTGGGGAGTCCATTCCTGCTCCTGCTTAGACTGGATGACACTCTGCCTCCACAGGAAACAACCCCCCACCAATAAATTATCCTACTTATTAATGTACTGTTAACAAACTTGCAAAGTCTTTACAGTCAAGAATATACTTTTTAATGGTATTTGTTGAGGCAGGATACAAAGACAGGGACAGTTATGGAGATACAAGAAGAGAGATAGGAACCCTCAATCTAGAGTTTGATTGAAACCTCTTGCTGGCTGTGTGTCATGAATTCCAGCACTGTTGTTATTTATTTCTGCTCTTTTGGGGGGCCTTGCCATCCAGCTCCCAAATAAATCACACACGGAGGCTTATTCTTCCTTATAAATGGCCGGCCTTAGCTTGGCTTGTTTCTTGACAGCTTTCCTTAACTTTAAATTAGCCCCATTTATCTTTTGCCTTTGGGCTTTTCCATTTCTCTTACTTCTGTAAATCATACTCTTACTCCGTGGCTTGCTGTGTAGCTGGGAGGCTGGCCCTGGAGTCCTCCTATCACTACTTCTTTCTCTTCTCCCAGATTTCTCCTTCTATTTATCCTCTCTGCCTGCCAGCCCCGCCTATCCTTTCCCCTGCCTCGCTATTGGCCAGTTCTTTATTAGACCATCAGGTGTTTTACACAGGCAAAGTAACACAGCTTCACAG
Source organism: Peromyscus nudipes (assembly GCA_902168325.1). Lineage (NCBI taxonomy): Eukaryota > Metazoa > Chordata > Mammalia > Rodentia > Cricetidae > Peromyscus > Peromyscus nudipes. Next base: position 19,692 of record CABHPH010001061.1, on the reverse strand, counting down.
AGTTAAACAAATGCAACCTAAACAAAAGTAATACACCTTAAAATAATACTTTACAACACAGCACAATTAAGATTTGCTTGTGGTCATTTTCCTCGTCCAATTGTATACCTGAAATTCTCTAGAAACATCACCAGAAAGTTCACTTACAGTAAAATGATAGACCCCAATCATGTTGAAAATCTTAGTGGCCCCTGGTTTTAGCTCATCAAATTATAATAATATTCAAGATACCTATAACTCCACTTTATAATCTCAATTATCATAAGAGGAAATAGAGATAGAGCTTTTAAAATCCAATATAGGTGGGCAGTGGTGGCACACGCCTTTAATCCCAGCACTCAGGAGGCAGAGGCAGGTGGATTTCTGAGTCTGAGGACAGCCTGGTCTACAGAGTGAGTTCCAGGACAGCCAGAGTTACACACTACTCAAAGAGAAATCCTGTCTCACACACACACGCACACACACACACACTCACACTTACACACACTCACACACACACTCACACACACACTCACACACACACTCACACTCACACTCACATCTTTCAATAAACTCCAACACTGCCTCATGCTGGCTCAACCTGAATCTTTTTTCTGTGGCAAGAACAAGGACCTGGTTTTACCTGAGAGGCAAACCCTAAAATATGGGAACTAACTGTGCTGTTTTGTCTCCTGCTGTACCACCTCTGACAGCTGTGATGCCCTTGGCCGTGTCCTTGACTATCTCCTGTTGTACCACCTCTGACAGCTGTGATGCTCTTGGCCATGTCCTTCTTGAAATCGTCACCCACTCCTTCTCTTAGCCCTAAGCACAGGACTCCTACCATGAGTCCTCCTCTCTTTGTGCTCATCGATCATCTGCTCTCAACTTTCACTCCAAACCCCGGATGCCAGCAGCCATAAGACCCCTCCTTCCAGCTCCTTACCTGCCTACTGCTCACTTTCTTGTAGGCAGCCAGCCCCAGGTAGTTGCCATAGTCCTCCCCTTCCCCCCCTTCCTCTCCAGGCCAACTCCTCCCATTTTGGTCAGTTCAGCTATAATTCTGCTGGTCAATAGAGCTCAAAATCAATCGTGCTTGCCTTCCCTCCCTCTCCCCACCCCTCCCCCTCCTCCGTTCCTCTTCATGCCCAGCTGGTCACCAAACCCTCCCTGAGCTCTCCTGCCTGGGTTCCACAGCCCTCCACACTCTTGCCGTCACCATCTACACTTCAAAGCTTTGGAGGTTCTTATCTGGATCCCTGCCACTCTGGTCCTCCCCAGCACCTCAGCATCTCTATGGATGATTCCAGAAATCTACCCAGACTTAACCCGGGATGAACCAGATCCCTGGGTTTGACATGTGCTGGACTAGTGCACACCAGAAGTTTCCAACTGGGACTCCTGACTCCAGCCTCTGCTTCCCTCTAAATTTTTTTCCACACAATATATTTTGATCATATTAAATTTCTCCTCCTTCAAATCCACCCCACGGTTAGAAGCTTGCGGCCCAGCCTGTATACCTGAATTCCTTGTTCACGTAGCCAGGCACAGAACACCATGCTTCTAACTTTCTATAAAGTCCATACTGCACTTTAAAGTCGTTCAAATAAGAAACACAAAAACTTCTCATTACAGACTCACCAGAACTCAATGCAGCACTAAGGACTCAATATATATTTCTATAATAAACGAACACACAAATAAATATTAGTTATAATGAATAGCCACATCAAATGCAACTCTCACAGAGTTATTTTTAAGAGTGGATCATTTCGTTGATGCCAATAAAACCCTGGGGAATGAGAAGTTTGAAATACAAACGGTTTCTAAAGTACGTCGCGTATAGAGTTGCAGCTAGCTAAGGGTTTGTGATTTCTACTCGGATGCACAAGAAAATGGCATTTAGTCTTGTGTGTTCTGTAGGATCTGCTAGGATGGGCATTGCACACTTTATCACAGGCCGCCGCAGCCTGCCACGAAAAAGGTCTATTTTATGCTGGCCTCACCTCACTTCTCTCTCTTCAATATACTTATATTTAATTGATCAATACAAGGAAAGACACACTCTTGGGTTAGGCTGTCCAGCTCCACATCTTTATATCTTGAGGAAAACTATTTTTCCTAGAGTATCCATGATATCTACCTTCTTTTGGTTTGCTTAGCCATTGTTGAGAGACAGGGTCTCACACTGTAGACTAGGCAACCTAGAACTCACTAGGTAGACCACACTGGCCTTGAACTCACCATAATCCTTTTGCCTCAGTCTCCAGAGCATTGGGATTAAAGGTATAAACCACCATATCCCGTCTTTTATTGTATCATGGACTTTGTTTGCTCTGTGGTGGTTGTCTGTTTCCAGACGCTTCTGCTCTGGCCAGAGGAGAGCCTGACTCTTACAGTACTCACCCTGACATTGTGTGGATGAAGCCCTCCGGGATGCCGAGACATGTACTGCGCCAGGTCTGTGTGCTAAACAAAGCAGCAGAGAAAGAGAGGGCAGAGGAGGTCAGTGGTCAGTATCCTAAATCACACCATGGACCTGAGGAGGTACAACAAAAATATGGATGCTCTAGACCGATGTGTAAAAGGTGTTTAGTCAGATTTTTCTGAGACCCCATTCTTAAGGGCAGATATCGTGTGTCTTTCTAGTTGGCTGCTGGTACAAGGGAGCCTGTTTCTTGGCCCAGAGACAATCATTTATGTGACTGGTTCTGAATACAGCAAAGGAAACTTTCGCTTTCTAAGTGTCCTTGAAGGCAGGTCAAGCACACTTACCTCAGGATTTCTTTCTGTTCATTTGAATATTTTTTTCCCCTTTCAAAGGTACAAACTGAGTTATTCTTTAGTAAGCTTATATACGGCCTTTAAATATCTTGTGTTTTATCTCTATCCATTTAGTCAAAGAAACAAAATCAGGTCCTATTAGTAATTAAAATAGCCTTTAGAGAGTGCAAAGCTTTATGAGAAGGCAAAGGTAAACCCTAGTATATTACTGGTGGCAAGGGGGACGAGACAGACTACGTCCAGGTAGAGAAGTAGGAATAATTGTCAGCGAGAGCAGCAAGGCCCTGCTCAGCACAAGGATCCATCATACCTTCCACACCATAATGAAAGTTTTATTGTGCCATAAAATATTAACAGAATCATTATACAAGCACCAGGCTTTTTCCTCCTGTGCTGTAAAAGTCTGGCGAACTCACCATGTATTCAAACACGAACGTCAGAGTCTCTTTGGTGTGAACAATGTCGTGCAGAAGGACAATATTGGCGTGCTTCAAACCCTTCAGCAGAGAGGCTAGAAAGAGTTAAACAAGATGTTACATCAATCACTGATAAGAAAGTGCCCCCTTTCAACCTATTAAGCAAACTTTTTTTTTTTAAACACTTCAAATCAAGCGGTCTTGGATTTTTACTGCTGGGAATGAATCTCTTCTGGAAGAATATTTGAAATGGCAAAGGACCTTTATTGTTTTAAAAATGGTGAACCATGACATTTCCATAACCGCCTCCTCTGGCAGGCTCAGTGGTTGCAAACGGTGCTTCTATCCATCTAATCAATCTCCTCTGAGCACTTTGTGAGGCTCTCCTCTGGGATTCTCACCATCCCAGATGCAGAGCTATAGGAGCCTGGGCTCAGAGACACACAGACCGTCGGAGAAGCAGGAAACTGACTGTCCCACCTCTTAGAACAGGAGTTTGCAACGAGTGGCCAGGCGCTAAAAGGCAAAGTCCAGCCAGGGACCAACGAGGCTGATAGATGTTAGTGGGAGGAAGGGACAGGCGTGTGGGGTAAAGAATAGTGGTGACCTGTACAGCACAGAAGGGCTGCTTCCTTTTTCTTTCTTTTTATTTATTCTTTGTGTCTTTCACATCATGCGTCTTGATCCCATTCATTTCCTGTCCCTTCTTATCCATCCTCGGCCTTCATAAACTCCCCCCCCCACCACCACCAAATAAAATAAAATCTAAGAGAAAAAAAGGAAAAATTAATCTCATCATGGAAGCTGTGGTTGACACAGTGAGTCACACAGTAAACCCTTTTATCCATATATCGTTACTTGCAAGTGTTCACTGCAAAGAGTCCTTGGTCTGGTTCTTGGGGAATATTGCAAACCCCCTCTGTGAAAACGCAAACTTGAAAGAGAGCTCTGAGCTTGAGGAGCCTGGGGAACAGGAGGGCTGACCGCTGTCTCCTGCCTGTTCAGTGAAAGGTCACTGTTAGGTTTCTAAAAGCAGCCTTTTGTTTATTTTTATTTATTATTTATTTTAATTAATTAATTAATTAACTGGTACTGGGGATCAAGCCCAGGGTCTTGCCTCAGGCATTTTACCAGTGACCTGTTCTCATTGTTACCCCATAAAGGCACCCAATTAAAAGGGAGAGATTGCCACAAAAGGCCAGGAGAGGCTGTCTTTGGCAGTTTCAGAGAGATGGAAGACCCACGACTTCAGAAGGACAAGAACAAAACAGGCATAAAGAGATGACGAGTCCAAGTATGAAGAAACAGTGTCCTTAAAACTACAGATGGTGCCTGGTATGATGGCTCATGACTGCAATGCCAGCATTCAGTCGACTGAGGCTGGAGGATTACTTCAAATTCAAGGGCTGCCTGGGCTACAGAGTGAGACCCAGTCTCAACAACAAACAAACCAGGAAACAACAAACAAATAAACAAAAGACTTAAAAGAGTGGAACAATATAAAACTCAAATCATAAATATCAATGTTATGTGTTTATAGGACATAAAAGTAGAGGCAGGAATATAAGGAGGGAAGAAACGCTCTAGAGAGAGAAAAGGAGATAGCAAAAGGGTGTGGGAGCAGAAAGACAAAACAGCACGTATTTTCTCACACACACAAAGTCAGGATTTAGATACACAGAGGGCTTGGGAGATGGCTCAGTGGGTAAAGTTCCTGCCATGCAAGTGTGAGGACTGGAACTCAGATGCCTGGCACTCACATAAAAGCCAGGAGGTGGGCAAAGGGGATCTCTGGGGCAAACTGCCTACACAGACTAGCTAAATCAGTAAGAACAGGGTCAGTGAGAGACCCTGCCTCCCTAAGTACTGTGGAGAGCAACTGAGGAGGATAGCTCATGCCAGCTCCTGGTCACGTGTGGAACCAATACATACATACGCATGTGCATGCAAATATACATACATACATATGTATGTATATTCAGAACAGGGACTGTTCGGTGGGAAGAAAGGGATAGGTGATGGCTAGTGGTTAAGAGCACTGGCTGCTCTCCTCTTCCAGAGGTCCTGAGTTCAATTCTCAGCCACCACAAGGTGACTCACAACCACCTATAATGGGATCCAACGCCCTCTTCTGGTGTGCAGGTGTATGTGCAGTCAAAGCACTCATACATAAAATACATAAGCAAATAAACCTTTAAAAAAAGGAAAATAGTATATTTGGGGGAAAAAAACCCTCAAAATCAATGTTCCATTTTGTGCCTATACTTCTACCTGATGAGTCTCCTGTACCATCTCTTTCCTACTGTAGGGTTCTGAAGACTGAGAACAAACTCAGAGCTGTGGAGATGGCTCAGTGGGTGAGAGCTTGTTGCACAAACGTGAGCACCTGGGTTTGCATCCCCAGAACCCAGAGAAAAGCTGGGTGCAGCTGTGCAGGCCTGCAATCCCAGCACTTGGGGGAGGGTTGAGGCAAAAGATCCCAGGGGTTCATGGGCCGGCCTAGCAACCAGTGTGCTCCAGGTTCAGTGGAAGATCCTGTAGCAACAAATAAGGTGAAGAAGCCATTGAGGAAGACACCCAACATCAGTCTCCTGCCTCCGCACACCCAATTGCACATGTACAGGCACGTGTGTATGCATATACGTATACCTCTCCCTTCCCCAAATAAACTCAAGTGTTCTCTGCAACTGGGAATACATCTATTCCCTCAGGAAACTGTCCTGTTGTGCTTGTTACTGTATTTGCCTCCTAATGGTCAGTTTTCCTTCTAGTGGGAACTCCGTTGTTTTCTTCAGAAAGCCAACATTTCTCTTAGTCCATTCCCTTCTAATTGAGCTACCCTGCCTTTCCCCAAGAGTGGCCATGGGACCTGCCTAGTTTCTGTGATGACCGGTTCAGAGACAGGCAAAGCCTAGCAGGCTCAGGAAGTCTTCCTTCGCTGTGCCCACAGGGTCCTTATGGACTAAATTTATTATTTCACTTTTAGCAGTGAATTCATTTTGTCAATATGAGGATCAGTTTCACAGCCTCTGTTTAATCTCTCTCGGCCCAGACTGATGTCTGCACAGGAACAGAGTGACTTTCTCTGTCTTTTGGATGCCACCACACCACCTTGGGCTACAGTCAGCCTGTCACTTAGCCTAGAGTAAGCGGTTAATTTATCAAGGATCTACACTGAGCGTCTTAAGGGAGAGCTGTTGTGGAGCAGGAGCCACCCCCATGAACCCTGGCTCTGTCACTTTATCTTTCGGTGAGCTGTGGAGAATTTCCCACCTTATGGAGAGAGACACCATCTTTCCTGACTTCATTTCACAAGGCTTTTGTGAATGGACTCAGACCCTGTTCCTAAAACCCTGGCAAGTGTTACAGAGATGCAAATTACATTTAATATCTTCACACCAGCTTCCCACTCTTCCTTTCACCTTGAGCCCATTAAAACCCCACTCCTGGTCGTAAAGTCTAATTTTTGGTATGTTTCTGCTAGAGTTTCCAATACCTCCCATGTTTATAGCAATGACTTCTGGCCATCTGCTGAGAACACTTGCATTTTTATTTATAAATAATTTCATAACATTCTGTTTTTCTACACATACATACATACAGGACAAACTGTCTACATCAAAATTAGGTTTGTGGGGATGGAAGTGTAGCTGAGTGCCAACCTAGTATGTGCAAGGCCTTGGATTCCATCCTTAACACTACACACAAAATTAAAAATTTTCCCCCAAAGGATATGGAAAAACACATTACTAAGAAAATTAAAATATTTTATTTAATTAATTTACTGTTTATGTATTTATTTTGAGACCAGGTCTCATAATCCTGCCTGTCCTGGAACTCAATGTATAGGCCAGCCTGGCCTCAGACTTGTAGTGATTCTCCTGCCTCAGTCTCTCAAGTTTTTAGACTGCAGATACCTGCTAACACACACATTTCATTTTTGATGCAATTTTGTCCTTACATAATTATATTACTAAAATTCCTCAGGCTGACTTTAAAAATCATGGTGGCATGTTTTATTAATCACAACGGCTTCAAAAACGATCATTTGCTAAGACTCTCAAAAAATACATCCTTGGATGAGGCTTTCTGCTTTATTTCTGTCACTTTCTCAATAATCTCGGTTTTGCAGGAATGGGGAAAGTGTCCCTCTGTCATTTCTCTGCTGTGGACTCATTTGTTCTATCCATCTTATCTCCAGTTCACAATACCTTTGCAGAAGGTAAAGTCATTCGTCCGTCCTCTTACATAATTTTAACACTCTTGCAAACAGCAGTTCCTCTCAACTTGTTTTTTCATGCCCTCCACCAACCCGTCTGAAATCTGCTGTCAATTCTGTAAAACAAGTCAGGTCCCTCACTTCTTTCCATATTGTTGACTGCCCTCCTGGGCCGGGCCATGCTGATACCTTGGCTGAATTGCTGCAAAGGCCCCTGAGTCACCTCCCCGTCTGTCTGTCCTGCGGACTAGTCTTTCTGGAACAATCTGAAACTGTGATTCTCTCCAGTGAAAATCAAAGCAAATCCTTTCTGATTCCCAACCCCTATAGTGACCTTCCAGCTCACTCAACAAAAGCCAAAGGACTGGCAATGGCCTGCCCAGTCTCCCCTCTCCCCGACCCCCACCCCATCCCTTCATTAGCTCCTGTCTCCTACAACTCTCACTCCCTGGCTCTGGTCACAATGGTCTCTTGACGGACACTTGCGTTTTCCAACACTGCCCATCCCCACCCCTGCTCTTATGATGATCCTTGTCTCCACCCACAATTCTCTTTTCTCCTCTCTTTGCATGCTTCCTCCCTCCCTCTCTTTAGGACTCCACTCAACAGTATATATAAAGTATGGGCTTCCCTGTCCATTGCAGATGAGATCACAGCCTTCCACCTCATCTCATCCCAGTGAACCTCTGTTTCTCATCCCTGTTATATTCTCCTCCATAGCGCTCACCACTGCCTGTCATTAGATATACATATGATCTGATACATATATATATATATACACACACACACACTTATACATACACACACACACACACACACACAAAGTGCTTGTCAGTCTCCCCTTATGAACATAAGCTTCATGAAGATCAGCCACTCTTGCCTTTTCTGCTTATTGAATCCTTGATGCTCATTACAACAATGTCTAAATGCTCCTTCCTGTTGAATTTGTGATCACGTCTTCCATAGTACCATTCATATGTGTAGAGTTGGATGGCAGCGTTTCTGTTGAAGATGCTTTGGTGTCTTGCTCCTTTTAGGCACCTTCCTTATCTAGATAAAAAACATTCTATCTCCTGGTCCCTTTTACTCCTGTTTTTCCAATGTCCCAGGATACTGAGAAAGCCATATGGGAATGGAATTTTACTAGTAACTAATAGGGGATTTGCATGAAAAGCAGGAGATGGTTTAAGTCTTTAGCTCATGGAATTGCTGGCATGTGATTGGGTCCCTACACCAGAGGGTCAAACATGCCTGGCCTCCAGGGAAGTATGGGAAGGAAACTCAGAGAGGAAAGCCTTTCTTTCTTCTCTTTTGAGGACTCTGTAGTCCTTACAGTAGGGTGTGGGTTCTGGTCTGAAGACTTGAGGGTACAAAAGTCAACTGAGAATGAGAGAAAGATACTGAAATCCAGATGCTGATTCTGGGAATTTCACAGCTTTCAAGTAAGAGGGATGTGGTGACTCATGCTTGTAATCCCAGCACTTAGAAGATGGTTCCAGGTAGGAAGATCAGGAGTTCAAAGTCATCCTCAGCTACACAGTAAGGTCAAGGCCAGTCTTGGCTACATGAGACCCTGTCTCAAAACAAAACAGTCTCATGTAATCAAATACTTCTGTTTTTCTTCAAGGCAAAGACACAGAGATAAACCGGAACTCTAGACGAGTAACGGTGATGATGACAGCTAACACTCCAGGATTATTTAAGATATGCCAGGCATTGCTGTAAGAATTTCATAGACCGTAACTTGATTTGATTATAAAACACCAGGAAACCAAATAAGAAACACGAATAAAACAACTAATGCAAAGAAAAATGGTCAATGCTGATCTTTACTCAGCATAAAAGATAGCTAATCATTTAGATACACTATAATGTGAGATATTTACTAATTCATGGAAGATATATCCATCTCACAATGGCATCCAGACACTTTATTGGTTTTCTTTATTTTATTGTGATCTGCAGTTGAGTGTTTTTTTTTTTTTTAGGAAAATTGATGTTTTTCCAGCACAGTGGTTCATGATATTTCGATATTACTCTACATTATTCTATTTAGTTTAGGAAAAGATGTAAAAGATAATAGTCACAGGTAGAAAAAGCCTGTCTCCCAAAATCCAAGAGTATGTCTGTAGTAGAATATTTTAAGGTGTGTTACTTTGGTTCATGTTGCATTTGTTTAACTCTGTGAAGCTGTGTTACTGTGCCTGTGTGAAACACCTGATGATCCAATAAAGAACTGGCCAATAGCAAGGCAGGAGAAAGGATAGGCAGGGCTGGCAGGCAGAGAGAATATATAGAGGGAGAAATCTGGGAGAAGAGAGCTAAAATCTAGGAGCCAGAGAAAGAGGACTCCAGGGGCCAGCCACCCAGCTACACAGCAAGCCACGGAGTAAGAAACAAAGAACAGTATACAGGAATAGAAAAGGTAAAGCCCAGAGGCAAAAGATAGAGGGTTAATTTAAGGAAAGCTGGCTAGAAACTAAGCCAAGCTAAGACTGGGCATTCATAATTAAGAATAAGCCTCCGTGTATGATTTATTTGGGAGCTGGGTCGCGGGTCCCCAAAAGACCAAAGACAAACCAACAGCGTATATCTGTACATCCTGGTAACCAAGGCTCTCTCAACCCTATAGGCTATTTGAGGACAGACTGACTCCAACCATGACTTTTGCATTTCCAGCACTAACACGGTCCTGGCACGTGGTGCTCAATAAATGTTTGAGAATCAATAAAGACTTGGCCACTTCTAATGAGTCTATGCAGGAGTCAATAACAGAGCCCACCCCAGCTCTAACAGACACTGAACAATAAAGGATTTGCAATCCCTGGTGGTGCATTTTCTCTGGCATAAGAACCACAAACCAAGATAAGGACTCAAGTTCTTCATCCCAAGAAGCAGTACAATCTAGAGAAATGTTTGGTAAGTGTTAAGGCGACTGTTAGATAAGCAGTTCTCATTTGTTTGGAAGTTAGAACCCCATCACACTGTGTCCTCCGGTGCAATAGTGGTATACTTTTTTTGAGGGGTAACCAATCACTTCATGCTTGGCTTTGAGGCCTGCTCCACAGAAAGGAATTCATATCTGGTGCTATAAACCCCATCAGAAGTCTGGGACTCAGGTCACAGGCCCTAGCGGGAAAGCTACTGTTGTTTTGATAAGTGACCATGATATGCCTATTATAATGCCTTTGAATGTTTCTGTGTATATCCTTAGATTAATGATGCTCTCAGCTTTGAGCAGAGAGGCTGTGTGTGTGTGTGTGTGGTGGGCAAGAGTTACTGAAGAGACTCATAACTGGTCAAAGTACTAAAAATAAATGCCTATTGAATGCTCATCCCTAAATAAGACATCTATATCACCCCCTCCAAGGCTCAAAGAACTGAAAGAAAAAGAGAACGGAAATATTGTAAAAGCTGGAAGAAGAAGAGGTAGAGTGTTATGGAATACTGTCTTCAGGGCATGACATGGTCATTGCCCCTGAACTCTTAGCCTGTGTGACAGCCTGCAAGAGATTGGATCTATCAACGTTCCATTATGGGGAGAGGAGCCTACAAGTCCCCCTACCTACCTCCCTGAGGATCTATAGGTAATTAATAGTTGCTAAGGGACAAAGATATCTCTTTCCTGGTATGACCACTAGTAATTTGCTCATATTCCTGTAAGTAACCCTAATTAAACCCATTAGTTGACGCCACACAAAATAAAATGAAAGTAGAGAGCATGGTGGGGGGCGCTGGGGGTATGTGGGAGGGTGCGGGGTATGTGGGAGGGTGCAAGAAATACTGATGGGATGAATACGATTGAAATATATCGTGTATGAAAACGTCACAATGCAACCCATTCTTGTGTATAGTTAATACATGCTAATTACAGCTCTTTTAAGACCAGTGAGATGGCTCAGTGGATAAGGGTGCTTGCCACACAAGCCTGGCTATCCGAGTTTAATCCCTGGAACCCGTGTAAAGAAAAATGATGGTACAAAGTTGTCTTCTGACCTCCATATAGGCATTGTGGTACAGCTTTGAGTGTGCATGCCTGAACACACACACACACACACACACACACACACACACACACACACACAAATAATCATACATTTTTAGAAATATCCCTCTCTTATATTTTTGGTTGTGAGCCTAGCCTTTAATGGCTGAGCCATCTCTCCAGCCCAAAATATCCCTCTCATATGCCATTACCCTGGGGTTATTTCTCATAGGGCTGTACCTATGCAACGAATATGTTTTGTCCTTGATGTGATCAGGTTGTACTCAGACAGAATTCCTGTCAGCCAGGCAGGCGTGCCCTCATCCATCTGTGGTAATAGCTGACTCAAGATTCTAGCCTGACTCTGCTGATCTTATCGGATGACTTCCTAGCAAGGCTCCTGAACCTCTTTTCGGCGAATTTTCTCACAAATAGATTAGGAGTAATTACTCTACAATGATCTCGAAGGGTTTTCAGCTGCAACTGTTTCTAATTTAAACGCTGCTGTTTCGGGTTCTGTAGGGTGAACTGGAGAACTGCTGACCTCACACTATCGGATTATTTCCTGGAGTCTTACTTCTGAGTTTGCCTTGATTTTTACACAGAGAGCACCACAGAGCAGAGTTCTGTTGTCCATTTTCACTCTTGCTGAGGGAGATGCTTCAATCAAGCAAGCATTTGCAGTTTTATGCAGTAGAATTTAAATGTAACAGATATTAGTTCTAATACTGAAGACCCCTGTGAACCCAGACAAGTTATCCAGGCTCTCTGCGGCTCAGACTCCTTCATTCCTACAACAACACACAACAGTACCATACTGTGCTTCCGGGTGTTAGTATAAGGTGCTGACAGAGACCATGGGAGAGGGAGGCATGTCACATTCCTGCTTCTCAGAAAAGAGTGTATATATGACTTCTTCCTTAAGAAAACTTCGGCAGCACATATACTAAAATTGGAATAATACAGAGAAGATTAGCATGGCCCCTGAGCAAGAAAGACAAGCAAATTTGTGAAGCATTCCATATTTTTATGGGGGGAGCATTTCGGGGTCAAGGAGACACCTAGTGCCAGGGAAACTCCAGAAAGCTGACCCCAGCTAAGACTCCTAGCAATAGTGGAGAGGGTGCCTCAACTGGCCATCTCTTGTAATCAGGTTGGTGACTACCGTAATTGTCATTAGAGAGCCTTCCTCCAGTAACTGATGGAGGCAGATGCAGAGATCCACAGCCAAGCCTCCCTCCGGAGGAGAGGGAGGAAGGATTGTAGGAGCCAGGGTGTGTGTGTGTGTGTGTGTGTGTGTGTGAAGGTCATCACAAGGGAACCCACAGAAACAACTAACCTGGGCTCATAGGAGCTCACAGACTGGACCGACAGCTAGGGAGCCTGCATGAGACTGCTCTGGGCCCTCTGCATATGTGTGGCAGTTGTGTAGATTGGTCTATTTGTGGAATCCCTAGCAGTGGGATCAGAGCCTGTCTCTAACGCTTGAGCTGGCTTTTGGGACCCTATTCCTCATCCTGGGTCCCCTCGCCCAGCCTTAATACAAGGGGAGGAGCTTAGTCCTACCTCAACTTGATATGCCATGCTTTGTTGACACCCATGGGAGGCCTGCCCCTTTCTGAACAGAAACAGAGGAGGAGTGGATGGGGGTGGGGGCAGAGGGGAGGCAGGAGAGGAGAGAGTGGAAATTTCTGTCAGGATATAAAATAAATTTAAAAAATTTAATTAATAAGAAATTTAAAAAAACCCCACTGTAGACAGGCAGAAGGTTCAAACCATAGCTGGCTATTTTAAGAAAGGTGTTTAAAATAAGATCCATTCTTAGGGTGCCAATATAGAATTCAATAAAACTAAGTTACATTCATACAAAATCCATAAAAACCAACCCACTCCAAGTATTTTCTCCCAGTTATAAAAGTAAACATTCGAAATGTGATTCTGGGCCAATAATAAAAAACTCTAATTTGCTACAAAAGCCTCCAATCTTTTACCTTTTATCTTTTTTTCCTCCACTTTGTTTCATTTGAGACAGGGATTCACGATGTAGCCCTGGTTTGCCCAGAACTGGCTATGTAGACTATGCTGGCCTTGAACTTACAGTGACCTTCCTACCTCTGCCCCCTGAGTGCGGAGATACCCAGCTCTTCCATCTTGTAATTAGCAAAAAGATGAAGATAGTATGTCACAGGCCTGGATTCCAACCCACCTCAGGAGATCAAGGCCAGCCTGGGCTACAACTCAGTGAGACACTGTCTCAAAATGAAAAAGAGGGCTGGGCTAATAGCTCAGCCATGGAGCACTTGTCTAAGCATGGGTGAGGCCTTGGCTTTGATCCTCAATACCACAGGGAGAGAAAAATCAGGGTAGCAGGGACTTGTGTGTATGCTGGTGTGTATCCAGTAGTGAGCAGAGTGCCTGGCCTTCTCAGGCACCCAGTACGTACTGTAGCATGAATACCCATAAAGTTATGAGTGTTTGGATGAACTGAATTTGATTGACTGTTGGCCCATATGATACAATATCTCTAAAGGTGTTATGAGGATTGAAGGAAGCATGAAAGCTTATTAAGATTTTCCCTTAGTATTGTTTCAGACTTTTGTTAATTTCATGATATTTTATATGAAGATCACATGAACAGAAACATGCATTCTACCTATTGAGAGACTACTACTGTCCATGTAGCAAAATTCTGCTCAATCATGCCATCCTGCCAACACCTTCAGAGCAAGCAGACTGCTCAGGAAGAGAATTCTTGCTTCAAGCGTTCAGAAAGAAGGCTGCCTGACTCTTGAGTTTTTCTGCGCATGGCTTCTGGTTGTCTTTTTAGCTAATGACCCTGGACTTTAGCTAATGACCTCCAGCTGCTCTCAGCTTGCTTCCCAGCCCTCCCCGTTTAACCTCCTCTCTCTGGTCTCACATCTATGGAGATCTTAACCACGGAGAAATGAGCCAGTGTCAAAGTTCTTAAGTGGGGCCCTGCTCTCAAGGCTGCAAGCTTTTCACAGCGGAGGAAAGAGAAGCAGCCATTGTTGGAAACTGGAAGTCAAACCCACCTCTGATGTGTCAAAAATGGTTTTTTCATATCATACAAGCAAAGCTTTCAGTAAGGGGCAGCCCATAAAACAAACCAAGAAGTCCACAGTGGAACCCCAACGGTAATTGTGAACACCTGTGTGGGAGGCAGCAGGTGGTAACTGCAATGCAGGAATGGTTGTGCACATAGAACAATATACACCGGGGGACGGGTGGACGCCCCCCCCCTGCGGGGGCAGCGGAGGGGGGTGTTGAGTCAGGCCGAGAACATCTGTTAGCAGAACCTGCTGCAAAAAGAAGGTTTCGCTGTGACTACCAGATGTGGACTTGGAGAACTTAGCTATGGGGAAAATAGGAACAAAGCCTACTGTGAGCGATCAGTGAACTCAAGCTCACAAAAGGCAATGTCCAGAGAACGAGAGCCTTGATGAAGAAGCCTCCTCCAGTCCGGTGACCTGGAGGTTTCCACTATGTTCAGAATTACTCTTTCACCTATCCGCACGGCTGTCTCCAAATGTGATCGTGCTCTCCTTTGGGCCACTCCTAAGTACACCAGTAAGTGCAGCGTCCATTATGTTAAACACTTAAACCATGTGTTCCCCCAAATTGCACCTGATCTTATCAGGATGAGTCCCCACTTAAACTGATAGCCTCTTGGCCTTTCTACTTAAGTTTAAAATGTTTCCCAGGGGCAGCAGAGGCTTTTGAAAATGGCATCAAATTGAGTTATACCCTCATTTTCTGAATTGTTTTTTTTAATGCCTGTTTGCATAACCTATGCTTCTAAGTTCGGTTCAAAAATCTGCCTCCATTAGCCACACTGAGACTGATTCATTCTTGTCATAAGAGAGCTTACGACAGCCTCTATGCACTTAATACTTGAATTGTCTGCTCTGCTAAGACTGAAAACATAGAATGAAGAATGGGGCATTCTCTGCTCACTGCTCACTCAGCTCTATCCTCTGCATCCAGTGTACTCAGTAAAGAAGGGAAGAAGACACAAAGCTAGGAGAGAACAGAAGACCGAGGAAGGGCCATTTCTCTGGATTTTTTTCCGGAGAACAACAGTGATCCCATCATTCAAATGGCCCACGCACATGCGGTGTGGATACAGCTCAGTTGATAAGAATGCTTGCCTAGTGTAGTGGTTTGAATGAGAGATGTACCCCATAGGCTTGAGTATTTGGTTCCTAGTTGGTGGTGTCATTTAGGGACAATGCAGTTTTGCTGGAGGAAGCTCATTACTGAAGGCTCGGGTTTGAGAACTCACAGCATCGCCCACTTCCGGTTTGCTCTTTCTGGTGTGTGTGTGTGTGTGTGTGTGTGTGTGTGTGTGTGTGTGTGTGTTTGCAGGTGCCGTCTCTTAGCTTCCCATTTCTGCTACCATGGAACACATAGCTGTTTGCTGCTCTGCCTTACCCAACATCCCCTCTCCCGCCGATGGACTCTTATCTCTTTGGAACTGTATGCCAGATAAACTCTTCTTTAAGTTGCCTTTGGTCATGGTATTTACCACCACCACAGAAAAGTAACTAATATCCTAGCACACTTGAGGCCCAAGATTTGATTCCCAGCAGGAAGTATAAAACTGAATGTGGTGGTACAGCTGTAATCGTAGCCCTTGGGAGAGATAGGCAGGGGGTTCAAGAGTTCAAGGCCAGCCTTGGTTACACAATGAGTTTGGGGCCAGTCTGAACTCTATGAGACACTGTCTCAAACAAAAAACAGAAACCTTAGGTAAAATCTTGATAAATTGTATTCTTTTTATTTCATTATGTTAGTTTTAAGTTTATAAATTATTAGTCTTAAACAATGTGGTATAAATCTCATTGATCGGTTAAAAAAAAGTAATAAAAATAAAATAAAATTCAAGAATAAAACAATAGCAGTGAATATTCATTGAACCTGAGAAGAGACTGTGATAAGCGTCATGCATTCTCATTTGCTGTTTGTAACAGCTCCATGAAACATGCCTGTTACCAAAGTCACTTTGGCTGTAAACTCAGTCCAGGGGAGCAGTGGACCGGGAATCGTGCCATTAGGACCTACAGCCAGATGACACAAACTCGGACCTGTTCACCTCCTTCCTGTGCTGCCGAGGGAGCAGAGAAGACACAGGAAGCTAGGTTTGCCAAGGCACGCCTGTGATGCCAGCTCTTGGGAGGCTGAGGCAGGAGCACTGCGGGTTTGAGGCCAGAGTGGCTCCATGGTAAGTCTGAGGCTGGCTTAGGCAAATTAGTGAGACCTTGTCTCATTTAAAACAAACAAACAAACAAACAAACAACAAACAAACAAATGGGATGGCTCCAGGGGGAGAGAGAGACTGCTGAAAGAACATGCCTTCGATCCCGGAGGATCCCAAGTTCAAGACCTGCCTGGGAAACTTAGTGAGACCCTGTCTCAAAAAAAAAAAAAGTGTGTGTGTGTGTGTGTGTGTGTGTGTGTGTGTGTGTGTGTGTGTGTTGGACCCTTGGTTCAATCCTTACGTACTACAGGAAAAACAAAACCAAAACAAGAAAACATGCTATGATCAGGCGAATCCCCCACCAAGAATTACTATGATGTTACACTTTCTCTCCCTCTTTTGAATGAATCTCTATGGGTTGTATAGACATGGTTTTAACTTGAATCCAAGAATACAGAAAACATTTAGTAAACGCTCATAGAAGTCATAATATGGACAGTAGTTTTGAACTTTGTCTTCAAGAACAAATGCTAAAATCATAGTGTAAATAATATTGGGAAATTGGCAACAAAATCAAAATTTGAAATTATAATATCACTTCTAGAAATACCAGAGACCACACGGTGAGTGGGTAGATTGAATCCTTTGCAACGCTTTTTTTTACCATGTCCAGCAATCAAAACAATTTCTGGGGTCTCTGTTCTTACCTTCCCGGATGGCTGTGAAAGGGACACCCTCCTCCGCGTTCATGCTGATGACCTTTAGGGCTACTAGTTGTCCGTTTATCCTAGAAAGGGGCGGGGCAGACACACACACACTCACTGAGATGGTTCCAGGCAACAGCTCCCATGACTATGTGAGAACAAAAGTGTCCCCTCACAGCATGCCCTCGTACATAAATCTACCACTGTCTCAAGACACCAAGCTCATTACATAGAAAACATGTGGCAGATCTATTTCCAAGCGGCCTTCTCTTTACTCATGTGTCTATTTTCTTTCTAGAACATTCAGAGAAAGCAGAGAGGCACCCGGAGACCACCTCCCTCCCGATGTTTGCCAGTCCCTTTGGTGCTCTTAAGCCAACCTCGTGTGCCACCTAACTTTGGCTGTGGCTTCATAACAGTCTCCTTGCATGAACATTTGTGTTCTTTTTTGTCCAATCTCTGTAGAGTATCTGGGGACATTTTCAAGTGAAAGTCAACATGTCACTTACTTTTCAAAATCTATATCTCCACATTTCATTTCAGGTAACAGCCAAATTCTCTTTCTTTTTCTTCTTGTTGCTATTTATTTATTTATTTATTTATTTATTTGGTGGAGGATAGGGAAATGTGGGTCTTGAAATGTAGATCAGGCTGGCCTCCAACTTTCAACGCTGCTGGATGAGCCTGTTAACAGCCATTGTCTTGCAGTGTTCTATAAAGTATTATCTGATTTACCTATGTCTCACCATTTTCTCTCTCCTTTCTCTCTCCTTCCCTCCTTCTACTCACCATTTATTTATAATTTTGTTGTGATATTAGGTAAGTGTAGAGATCCAAGAAGATCTTTTAAGATCATGTTGTTTCTAATACAGTGAGATCCACTGTCAATAATCTATTCTCTCTGGGTTTCACATTTTCTCTTACTATTCATGGTATTTTTAATAGACAAGTTGGCCTTGAACTCATACCAATCCTCTTGCCTCAGCTTTTCAAGTACTGGGATTACAGGCAGAAGCCACCATGCCTGGTTTTACCATTCACTCTTACACAATATGATATTTAATAATGTTACAATATTTTACCATACAAACACACCACAATGTATTCTGCCAATTCCAAATTCTTATAAATTGCAGTTTGGGGTTATTTTAAGACTTCTGTGATGGGCATGGTGGCTCCTGTTGTAAACCTAGCCCTTGAGAGGCTGAGGTAGGAGGAAGTTTGCCACAAGGTCAGACTGGGCTATGTGGTGAGTTCCAAAGACTAGCTTGGGTGAGTGTGAGACTGATTCCCCGAGGGAAATAACGGGGGCTATGGGAAAAGATTTAGCTACAGAAATGATCATCATAGGTTTTCCTTTGATTTGGTTTTTTGCTTTAAACTTCATTTTAAAAGAACAATTTTAGAATTCTAGAAAACCAGAAGATAGTAGAGAGAGTTCTCATACCCTTGCACTAAGTTCCTTCTACTGTTGACTCTTACTTAGTAAGGCATAGCTGTTACAACTAATGAACCAAACCGGACTCGGTGACCCACACCTGTAATTCTAGCTCTTGGGAGATGAGGGTAAGGGGATCAAGGAGTCAAGGTCGTCCTCGGCTACATATGAAGTTCAGCCAGAACTGAAATATACGATTCTGTCTAAACAAAACAAATGTGTAAAATAGTGATAATAATTAATGAACCAATATTGATACATCGTTATTAAAGCACATTAGGATGCCTTCAGCTTTTACTTCATGCCCTTCTTATTGTCCAAGATGCTCTCCAGGACCACACTGAACTGTTGGGTCTCAGGCTCCTCTTAGCAGTTTGCCACCTTTCCTTTGGGTTTGGTGACCTGGATGGTTTTGAGGCGCGCTGTTCAAGAACTTTGTAGAGTGCTCCTCTCTTAGATTTTTTTTTCCTGACGTTTCTCTTAAAATTAAACTGGGATTCTGAACTTGGGGAAGGTCAAGAGCCATCTTGACCATATTGTATCATGGGGGCGTTCTTTCGTCATGACTTGGGACTTCTGATGTTGACTGTAACTGCCTGTCTGAGGTGGCACTTGTTGAATGTCTATTGTAAAGTGACTATCCACACCCCTATTATAGGACTGACATCACTAAGTGTAAGCTGCACTTTGGGCATGGATACACAGAGATCCTCTTCTCAGAGAGTAAATCCGGGTAAGATATTTGGAGTTCCTTTGCATGGGAGATTTATCTCTTCCTCTTATTTATTAATTTATCAAGCCATTCATTTGTAGCAGCAGATTCATAGATATTTTATTCTTTGGGTTATAACTCAATACCACTTAATTTTGTGCCCTGGTTTTGGCAGGTTTTCCCCCTTGGAAACTCTTCCATTGAGGTCCATGCCACTTTGCCAAACCCCTCATGAGC
>CABHPH010001060.1:0-18752 GCA_902168325.1 Peromyscus nudipes | reverse complement strand
ATTTCCACTTCTAAGCTGTAAGGGACACTGGATTATTTCCCTTGTGCATTTGTGTTCCCAGGGAGGTGACAAATTCCGGAGTTGTTGGTGAAGCATACCTATCCTAAGTATGGAGAGGAAAGAGTGAGCAAAGCCCTCCACCCCTCTCCACCCACCTCATTTTTCACCAGTTCCACCCACACCTGGTTCAAAACCACCTACACGGCAATCTACCACGTCAGGCTAACATCAGTGTGCTCACCCATGGATGAGTCTTGCTCCAAAGCCTTCAACACACAACCCAGGTGGCCTGCCTGTACCCCTGGGGTCCATAGCCCCCAAAGGAGAAACCCCCAGACTAGAGCTAGACAGTGGTACACAGGAACAGAGTAAGGAGACAGCCCCAGGGGATCTGAGCCATCTGCCCCAGAAGGTCAGAGGAGGCTGCTGGCTGGCATGGTGCTGGGCACTGCCCACGCTGGCTGGGAGAAGCCTGAGGGCCCTATGGGGATCCACGACTTCTCATCCTGAAGGAGCGGGCATCACGGGACAGAGAAGCTGGCCACTGCCACCTGCATGCTCCCAAAAGCAGAGTCCTAGGGCCCATCCTTCAGCCTGGCCTGCTAAGGGTCCCTGAGAGGATATGCCTGGACCCACATGAAGCTGGCAGAGGGAAGTATGTGCATGTGTGTGTGCATGTGTATGTGTTGGGAGGCCCCACAAAGGTGACCCTACACAGTGAGGCAGCCCTGCAGGGCCTGGGCCTGAATTGAACAAGGCTCCTATGCCAGCCAGTGGCACCCTAGCCAGCTTGCCCATCGATGCCAGAGCCTACATCCTGGTCACGGCACAGGAGAATGCACAGAGATCACCTGCTATCAGCTGCAAACTCTGCCTCACCCTGTGGCCTGAGGGGCAGATGACAGAACCCCACAAGAGCAATACCAGACCAAGAGTCATACAATGGACCCCACTAAAGAGAAACGAGAGGGAGTGAGTACTTGAGGAGTGTGCTAGAAGGGGCTAAGCGGCAGGGCTATGGGCTGCAGATATATTAATAGTTGCTGGACCCCATGAGCACTGTGCACATGCTCAGAGTCCATGTGAATCCCAGGAAGGCAGCACAATGTCCACTGGGAGAGAAGGCCACGGAGTTCCTGCTGAACCACTCAATAGCTTAAAATACAACCAGCCCCTCTCCCTGCTGGGCCAGCTGCCGGGGAGGGCTGAAACCCTACTCTCTCCCCGAGCTGGACTCTGCAACAAGGCCAGGGGCCCTGGCGCACCAACTGGCTACAAGTGGGTGGCAGGAAAGCAGCATGGAGAGGGGCCACACTGAACAGCAATTCCCAAGCCTGTGACAAGGACAGGAGTGCCTGAACCAGGTAAGTCAGGGGCCTCCCACGTCCTGCCCAGACCCCAGATCCCCACAGCTGTCTTCTCCCAGTGGGCCAGAGGCCATTCTAGATGCGATTTTTGCAACTCCCTGAGCCTCTAGAATTATTTCAAAATCAAAAGCAGGATAAAAGCTATGTTAAGTGTACAAAGAGGTTGGCTGGGTGAAAGAAGCCAGACTTCCAAGCTGAGAGTGGCCAGGACCAGCCCAGGGCAGACAGCAGCCTGCTGGTGCCCCCCATGGGGCGGGGTGAAGGGGTGGGGTGAGGGGGTGGCAGCAGGGGGAGATGCTCTTTGTGAGTGATGTAAAGGTGTACTGACACAGAGGTGGGGCTGCACAATGAAACTTGCTGAATGCCACTGGTTGTGTACTTTTGGGGGTGGGGGTGGCACTCAGGGGCAAGACTCTGACTCTTCAGCCCATGATATCCTTAAACTCGAACACTGTCTGAGCTTCCCAAGTGCTGAGGAATTAGTTGTCTACCACACCCACTTGAACTGTGCACTTTTATTTACAGTCACAGGAACTCTAAAAGCTCTGGGATTGTATGTAGGGGCTCTCACATGGTGAGGCAGGTACTGTACCAGAGTTACACCCTAGCCCCCACAAGCAACAGACAGACAAAGTGTCCTGCAAAAAGGAAAAGACAACATAGCTCTAGGGAACGCTAGGATCTGCCCTCGCCCGACTAAGGAGACTGGGGGGAAATCCATGTACATCTCTTAGACCTCGGTCCCCACTGCACCCCTCAATCACTGCTACCCCTACCCTGTACTTGATACAGATACACACACACACACACACACACACACACACACACACACACACTCTGGGATCAGCCTAAAGTACAACCCTGAGGGGCACCTGGGTCTGGAGTCAGAGCACAGCAGGGTACTGAAAGGTGCCCAGACAGGGGTACTGAACCCTGAGGGCAGGCAGCCAGCAGACAGGGGTCCTGAACCCTGAGGGCAGGCAGCCAGCAGACAGGGGTCCTGAACCCTGGGGGCAGGCAGCCAGCAGGCTCTGGCCCCTCCTGGGGAGAAAGCAGCACCGCTGAGTTAAGGAAGGGAACCCTACAGGACAGCTACAGATAAGGGTAGTCCAGGAGGGTAACCTGAGTCCTCAGGCTGGAGGACCCCCTGCTGCTGAAAGCACAATGGACAGGGTCAAAGACAAGGGCAGGAGCCCTGGCACAGGGCACCCATGCTGGTTCTGCGATGACAGTTCCACTAGTCTGTAAAGAATTCTCACCCAGAGACTGAGATAACAAGGCCAACCCAGCCAACAGCAGCTCCTGCTAGCCCAAGGTCAAGGACAGCAAAGCAGACTGAGAGGCAGGAAGAAGCCCACCCTAAAGGGGGGGGGGGCTTGGCACTCCACTGTGTGGCAAGATCAAGGTTGATGCAATAGAGAGACGCTTGTCCCTTATTCTGAGGTAGCACTCTTGAGGTTGTCCCAGCCTGGCAGGGCAGCACAAAGACAGAGAAGCATGCCCTGCATCACCTGTCCTGGGCCTGGCTGTTTTCTAGCCCCCAGAGTGGCCCCAGGGGGAACACAGCTCAGCAATAACTCTAGGTAAAAGTCACCAGGGTCAGGCCTGAGGTCCCCACACAGCCGCGCCCCCCCCCCCCCCCTTTCTGGCTGCTCCTTCACCTCTGCAGGAGCTTTGTTCCGCCCAAAACCACATCAAAGGCAGCCATCTGGTAGGAGCCTCCTGCTCCCTGGATGATTCTGAGCCTATAGAGCACCCTGGTTCTGAGGCACCCTACACTGAGAGAATGGATCAGCTCACCAGGCTCCAGCCCCCAGAGAAACTGGGGTATCCCTCAATGGTGACCCAAGAGCTGATAGGCTCTACATGGCCTAGAGGTAGCAACACACATTCCCTGGACACTAAGCTTTAAAAAAAAACACTTCCCATCTATGTGGCCTTGACAAGCTATCCACTTCCTCAGCTGCAAGGGGGCTCTTTCCAACTGCTACTCCCATTGTTAGTGTAGGAGTTAGAGATACCAAAAAAGAAAGGAAGCAAAGCATGGGAACACTTACACATCTCCCATCCAGAGTAAATGCCACCAAAAGCAAACACTAGGCCAGCCATGGCAGCACATGTCTTTAACCCTAGCACTGGGAGGTGGAGGCAGGAGGATTAGAAAAATGGGAGTTACATACCAAAATTTTGTCTCAGAAAAAAAAGGAACGCAGGAGAATACCATATTATTGGACTGACTGCAGCAGAAGAGCAGTGGCAGATGTGCAAGGCAGCCAGCCAGGCACTGGCTGAGCACTCAGGCCCCTGGTCCTGCAACCTTGACTGTATCCATGAAGGGACCCAAGGTCAGAGGGCTGCGAGAATTATGCCCCACCCAGCTGGTGGCAGTGAGCCTGAACACAAGCAACAGGGGACCATGTGGGCGGAGGGAAGGAAAGGGGGCAGTGACAGCCAGGAGAGGCTGCAATACTTTCCACTGCCCCCCTGTGCCAACAGGTGGAAGGATAGATAGGCAGCACAGTCCTAACCAGCATGGTCAAGTAAACAGCTGGGGTGCAGGATGGAACCCAGAAAGCCTGAGGCCTTCTCTTGCATCAGAGAGACCTTGGGGAGCTACCACCTGCCTCTCTTCCCTCTCCCTCCCCAGGCCTCGGGCACTGCTCTAAGTACAGACATGGGAACAACACTACCAAGCCTTTCTCTCACTTCTAGCCTCTGTCAAGGGAGCAGGGTCTAAGGGAAGAACAAACCACAGCAACCTGTACTGTCACCAAGAGCTGCAGGAAACCAAGATGGAGAAGCAGAGGACAGGGACAGTTGCAGCTGGCATGGTAGCTCATGCCAGTAATCCTAGCCCTCATGAAGCAGGGTGGGAAGACCACCCAGAGTTCAAGGCTAGGCTAGTCAGAAAGACCCTGTCTCAAAAATAATATTAGAATAAGAATAAGAATAAGAATAAGAATAAGAAGAAGAATAAGAATAAGAAGAAGAAGAAGAAGAAGAAGAAGAAGAAGAAGAAAAAGAAGAAGAAGAAGAGCTAAAAACAAGGTAAAGGAATGAGAAGGCGGGCTAAGACCTCCCTGAGAAAGACCTGCCTGAGCAAAGGGCCACTGGGGAAGGACACAGCCATTCACCCATCTAGGGAAAGAAGTTCCAAGCAGAGGCAACAGCAAATCAAATACAGAGGCCCTAAGGCTGCACTGTGTGCAGCATGCCTGAGGAGCAGGGAGGAAGCCAACATGAGAGAATGGGAGGCCAGAGCAGGGAGAGACCCAGCTGTACAAGGCCTGGTGGCCATGGCGAGGACCTTGGCTTTGACCTGGGCTCCAATGGGACTCACAGAGAGTTTCTGAGCAGAGCAGGGGGACACAGTCTCTTTCAAGTGTTCACAGGTGCCGGTGCTGGTGGAACAGTCTGAGGGGGTGAGGCAGACAGAGGCTAGGAGATAGTGAGGGATGGAAAAGGGTGCCTAATGGTTGATTCTAGACAGATGGACAGGGAAACAACAGACTCAAGATAGTCTCAAAGTAGGGATGAAGGAGCAAGAGTGTAACCTGCTGAGCCCAGTAGGAAGGAGCAGCCCCATGAAGGCCAATGTCTGCATGCCACAAGGACTCAAGATGCATGCCCCTCTTCACAAATGTGCGGGCCCTGATGCCCCAAGGTTCTCTGCCGATAAGCAAGACCATGGCTGCAGGGCTCACGTCACAGGTCAGGTTGGTGCAGCCACCCAGTCTTCCAGGTCAGCCACTAACTCATGCACCTAGAACTCTGGGTATCATTCAACTATGGGACCTGCTCAGTGACTCTAGGTGGGGACACGGCAGTTACAACCCTGCCCAGACACAAATGCTTCACAAGTACCTCTCCTTTCATGCCCCAGTAGCCTGAGGAAGCAGGAACTGTAGGTGTCTTAGTTATTTTTCTACTGTTGTGATAAGACCAAGATTATGCCCTAGGGCTTTCTTATAAAATAAAGCATTTAATTTGGAGCTCATGGTTCCAGTGGTTAGAGTCCATGGCAGAGAACATGGCAGGAGGCAGGAAGGCATGACACTGGAGCAGTAACTGAGAGCTCACATCTTGAAACATAAACACGAGGCAGAGAAAGACAACTGGAAATGATAAGGGCTTTTGAAATCTTCAAGCCCATCCCCAGTGACACACCTCCAACAAGGCCACACCTCCTAATCCTTCCCAAACAGTTCCACCAACTGGAGACCAAGTAGTAAAATATGTAACTCTGTGGGGGCCACTGTCATTCAAACAACCACAGCAGGCTTCACATTCACATCCCAGATGAGGAAGCAAGGTCCACAAGCTCCAAGCACAACCAGGTCACCTGGGAATGAATGCCTGAGCCAGGATGTCAGCCAGGTACAATTCCAAAGCTGGCCATGAGTTCACAGCGATGCAGAGAGCAAGACAACCCAGCCACAAAGCCAGCACCTCCATGTGGCAGAGCAACATGCTCTCTCTGGTCAATGCTACCAGAACCTCTCTGGTCCTTCAGCCATGTTGCAAGCACTCATGAGGCATAAGGGCATGTACATTCTTCTTAGGGTTACTGCTGAGCCCAGAGGACAGAGACCTGGCCCAACTGTTGGCCTAAGAACGGTGCAGGCAGCTTACCAGTCACAGACAGACAGCTTCCCTGTGCTGTGGGATGTTCTGTATGGCAAATGTGTTGCTAATAAAACACTGATTGGCCAGTGGCTAGGCAGGAAGTATAGACGGGACTAACAGAGAGAATAAAAAGAGCAGGAAGGTGGAAGGAGTTGCTGCCAGACGCTGCCAGCCACCGCCAGCACAAGCAGCATGTAAAGATGCCGGTAAGCCACGAGCCATGTGGCAAGGAACAGAATTATAGAAATGGATTAATTTAAGATATAAGAACAGTTAGCAAGGAGCCTGCCACGGCCATACAGTTTGAAAGCAATATAAGTCTCTGTGTTTACTTGGTTGGGTCTGAGCGGCTGTGGGACTGGCAGGTGAAAGAGATTTGTCCTGACTGTGGGCCAGGCAGGAAAACTCAAGCTACATCCCTGTGTTCACCTGAGACTCCAGCTCATCTTTCTGGCTGCCATTCCCTTTTACTTTCCAGAAATACCCAGTAACCCTAATAATGTTATGATAGCTGATGACTGGGACGCAGCTGCCAGAAAACCAGAACAGACTGCACCTGCTCTAACCCAAACTCGCCCTTCCCTAGCGGTCTTGGCATTTGACTTCATCTCTCCAGGGCGCACCAGGGGCAAGGGAGCGTTCCTTCCCTACCAGGCTCTCTCAGGGTAGGGTAGACAGTAGTGGGAACAGGCTGCCCAGGGCAGGAACAGCAGACACTGGCCACTTATACTTGGCCTGTGACCAGGCCTTGGTCTCCAGTCCCTGTGGCAACATGACAGGAGCCAGGGTCTGAACACCATGTCCACAGGCTCTCAAGTCAGGACTGGCACCAAGTGCAGAGGCCACAGCAGTGAAGTGGAGGAGGGAAGGGTGTAGGGAGCAGTGGCTGAGAGCTTACCTCTTGAAACATAGAAAGGGGAGGGGAAGGAAGAGGGGGAAGACTGGGCTAGAGAGACAGCTCAGCAGGTAGAACCTTGCCACCAAGCCTGATGACAAGGTTCTATCCCCAGGATTCACATGGTGGAAGGAGAGAATAGATTACTGTAAGGTACCCTGACAGCAACATGCAAGCACACAGATGTCCACGCACACGCACATGCGCGCGCGCACACACACACATTTTTTTTCTGTTGGGGATTTCTATTTGTTTTGTTTTTGAGACAGGATCTCACTGTACATCCCTGGCTGGCCTGGAACTGGCCAGGTAGACCAGGCTGGCCTTGAACTCAAAGATCTACCTGCCTCTGCTTCTGCCCAACAACATTTTTTAAGTTTCTTTGTGCTGGGTGTAGCAGTGTATACTTTTAAACCCAGTATTCTGAAGGCAGGGGAAGAGAGATCTCTGTGAGTTTGAGGCCAGCATAATCTACAGAGTGAGTTCCAGCCCAGCAAGGGCTACAGAGTAAAAGCCTATCTCAAAAAGCAACAAAAAGCTGCACTGACCTCTAGCATCACAAAGAATCAAATAAAAATAAATAAAGTGAGGTATGGCTGAATGGTAGAGCATTGACTAGTATATGCAAGGCTCTTAGGTTACATCCTCAGCATGTCACAGAGGTAGGAAGAAAGGGACATCCAAGACCCAGTTATCCAGAAGGCAGCTCACACAGTCACACACACGGACACCAGCACTACAACACAGCTTACCTGAAAGGGCCAGTCTCCATTTTCAAATGCATGCAGAATGTATTACCTACACAGGGCATGTGGGTACAACAGAGGAGCCAAGGGCTGAACCAGAACCCTGTGTACCTACTTCTGCTAACCCAGCCTGGCACAGTGAGGCTATACTCAGGCCACCTCCTAAAACCAGAGAAGCCAAAGGCAGGGTGAAGCAACAACTCCATGTTTTCCTATGGCAGGCGAAGGCTACCCTCCCGCCTGGGAAAGCAGAGTGTCTCCAACACTAGGTGAGGTCAGACAGGCAAACGGGAATGTTCACAGTGACCGCTGTGGGCTAAGCGTGGCGGTCATGCCTGAACTCCTAGCACGGGGCAGAGGAAGCTGCATCCAAAGCTAACCTGGGCTACACAGCAAAATACTGTCTCAAATAAAATGAAAAATAAAAAGACTGCTACAGCACCACCCAGTGGACTGGCAGGAAGAACCCTGCCCTAGTTGCCAGAATCAGGAAGTCTAACAGTTGCCCGGCATCTACGGCTTCAAAGGAAGGGCTGAGACCTAGACTTCACACGCAGAAGGCCCTGAACTCAATTCTTACAAAAAAAAAAAAAAATCTTCCTGGAGGCTGGGCTGTATCTCAGTAGACAGCAGGAGCTTAGTTGTGTACAGAGCCAGGGATTTTATCCTCAGCACTTCCCATGGCGGGTGGGCAGCCATCTCCAAACACCTCTATCATACCGATGTGGCCCACCCGGAAGTCCTCCCCAAGCCTTCAGTCACTCCCTTGCTCTCCTCCTCTTTCCCTCGAGGGCCTGGCCAGGCAGTATGCCATCTGCCTTACTGCTCTCACAAGGCTGCTAGAGTGAGACTGTCACCCTACTGAGCGGAAACTGCAGCTGGGGAGCAGTCTCCAGCCCCAGGACAAGGCGAAGGACTCAGAGGGCTGGACCTCACCTGAGTTTGTTCCTTAGTATGGATGAGCCCTCACTGTGGGAGCTGCAGCCTGGGTACCCTCTGCCCTCCTCCAGAGGTGCACCTGTCCTCTTCCTGGGCCCTCACACCTATTACCCTCTTGCAATTGATGATCTAATACAGGCCTCTCTCCATTGCAGGAAGACTCTGGCAAGCCAGGAAGCTTAAGGAAGCCAAAGACGCTGAACCTGAGGATGGACTGACTCATCAGCCACTGTCCATTGTGCCCACTGCTGACTCCACCCAAGCCAGCAGGCAGGTGAGTCTGTCCATGAGCTCAGTTTGCCAAACAGCCCTCTAGGATCCTCATTCACAACTCATTCTTAAAGAAAGATTTCTTCTTTACTAGTGATCCCTTTTTATATGTGAAAAACCACAGCACATTCAGGTCTCTGGAGATTCAGCCATGGAAAGAGAGAAGCTTGCTGAGTATATATAAGGTCTTGTTTCAACCCCAGTATAAAAGAGAGGCAGCAAGAAAATGAATACAGTAAATAGTTCTATATAATATATGAGAAGGTAACAGGACATCCAAAATGAAGCATGAAAAGGAGAAAGGGGTGTGCTGTGTGCATGAGGCAAGTGTAGATTTTTACATAAAGTGGTCAAGAAACACCTCCCTTGCCATACTGAAGGAGTAAAGAGCCTAAAAGTGGCCATCCTCAAGGGAAGAGCAGCTGTGCAGAGACCGGAAACAAAGCATAGCAGGGGCTCACACTGTGGCCTAGAGTCACGTGCACGAGAGAATGGAGAGGTGTGAACAGGAGGTGACGTGGCAGACGGGCCCAAGGGTTGGGTGAGGATTTGGTCTTCTACTGTGAGTGGGAGCTTTGGAGAGCTCTGGGCAGAAGAGGGTAGGGCCTGACTTGAGTTTAGCTTGCTGTTTTAATTTCTGACACAGGGTTCACGGTGTAGCCGTCTGACCTGAGAGCTCACTCTATATGCCATGCTCGGCGTGATTTGCTGCCGCCTGAGCACTGGGATTAAAGGCCTGCGCCGCCACCCCCAGCTTTGGCTTGGGTTTTTAAAGGATCCTTTTGAAAATCAGTCTGGGGACAGAGTCCAGCTCAAGGCTGGGAAACTAATTCCCTCAAAATTCCAATGGTGCTAGGCATGGTAGTACACAGAGGTAACTCCAGATGAGAGACCACACAGCAAAGACTCTTACACTGCATGTCCCTCAAGTCCTATGCATGTGTTACTGAAATTACTTTGGAGCTTGATGGTATAGTTCAAGAGGAAGGCACAAGTAGCATGCACAAGGCTCTGGGTACCATCCCCAGCAATGAGAAAAAAAAAAAAAATAACCAAAAAAAATCTTTCCCTCATCTTAGGGTGGGAAAATGATGGCTTTGGTGAAGAAACTGGCTAGCTCTGGCTAACGGGCCAGCTCTGGCCACTACTGGGGTTTCACTGTTGCTTCTGTTTTACTTTTGCTCTTGTGGGGGCGGGGGGAACCTAACTATATAGCCCAGGCTAGCCTTAAATGTCCATTCCTTCCGCCTCCACCTAGAGTGCCGGATGACAGGCTGCTTACACTTGGCCCCACTGCACATTTTTATAAAAGCAGGACCGACTTTACATTTTTTGTTTGTTTTTCAAGACAGGGTTTCTCTGTGTATCCCTGGCTATTCTGGGACTCGATCTGTAGACTAGGCTGGCCTCGAACTCACAATGATCTGCCTGCCTCTGCCTCTGGAATGCTGGATTAAAGGTGTGCACCACCACTGCCTAGCTGACTTTTACATTTTTAACTGATTTATTTCAAGACACATGTATGCAAATGGAATTCCAACATCTAGGTCCACACACAGACTTCTGGAACACCCCACCAGGCCTGCCAGTTGGCACCCCAGCGGCTCCTGCGCCTCAGGAGCCCACCTGAGGAAGGGCTGCTGGGCCAGGCCCAAAAAGCCTAGCAGATTGCCGGGCGTTGGTGGCGCACGCCTTTAATCCCAGCACTCGGGAGGCAGAGCCAGGTGAATCTCTGTGAGTTTGAGGCCAGCCTGGGCTACCAAGTGAGTTCCAGGAAAGGCACAAAGCTACACAGAGAAACCCTGTCTCGAAAAACCAAAAAAAAAAAAAAGCCTAGCAGATTGATCCTGGTCCTCTTCAGACCAAGCATGCCAACCTGGCTTTAGCCTACCACTGTGGTGGGGATGCAGCCCGATGGGCAGAGGGAAGGGGCGTGCTCACGTTTGACAAGAAGAGACAGTAAAGTGGCCGAGGAGAGGGAGGCACAAAGGCTCGGCCTGCCATTAAACAGAAGAGGACACTGAGGCTGGGAGGGAGGCTGAAGGTGGGGCTCAGGTTTGGACATACTATTTTGTTTGCTAGTTTGGGAGTTTTCTTCATTTTCAGTTGTTTAGTTTGTTGTTGGTGTCTCCTGTGTGCCTGCGTGCCTGCGTGCGCGCGCGCGCCCATTAAACACCCACCTGGAAGCTAGGCATCCCAGCACTAGGAGGCTGAAGCAAGAGGATCTCAAGTTCAGGCCAGCCTGGGCTACATGGCAGAAACTTTATCTCAAAAGTAAAAAGAATACACCTGGATCTGGATGGGCTCTAGGTGTGGCTCTCAGTGGCAGGGTTCTTGCCTAGAAGACACAAGGCCCCAGATCCCATCCACAGCACTTTAAAAAAATTTTTTAAAAAAGTGTATTTTACTGTTTATTATCGCTATCTCCTGCTTGAGCAACGATAGTGATTTTTCCCACCTTATTGTGGGGAGGCTACACATGGGTACTTGTGTGTGGCTGTTACATATGTTTGGAGAGGCCAGAAGACAAGCTCAGTTGTTACTCTGCCTTGTTCTTCTGAGACAGGCCTTTCACTGGCCTACAGCTCACTGATTCCACTACTCTGGCTGGCCACTGAGTCCCAGGGATGTCTCCTGCCCAGCACTGGGATTACAGGTATGCACCCGGGTTTCCACATGGGCATTAAGAATGAAACTCAGGTCCTCATGTCTGCATGGCAAGCACCTTACCAACTGAGCCATCTCCCTAGCACCCAATTATTTTATTAATTTATTCATTTATTAAGGACCATGTATATGGAGGTCAGAAGACAACTCTGTGGAGTTGGTTTTCGCCCTCCATCTTTCCTTGGGTTCTAGGGGCTCGAACTCGGGTCCTCAAGCTTGCATGGCAAGCACCTTTATGCTAAGCCATCTCAGCAGCCCTCCCACCACCTTTTTCTTATATTTATTTATTTTATGTATGAGTGTTCTGCCTGGTCCCATGGAGCTCAGAAGAGGATGTCGTATCCCCTGGAACTGGAATCACAGATAGTTGTGAACACCAAACTCAGGTCCTCTGTAAGAGCAACAAGTGCTCTTAAATGCTGAGCCATCTCTCCAGCCCCTACCACCACCACCATTTAAAGTTGACATGTAATTTATTTTTTACCTCAGAATGAAGTTACTTATAAATGACATCATCTCTAGACTACTGTACTGAACATTTTATGCAAACATTGATGGGATTCTATTAGTCTATAACATCTAAACAGTAAGTTAATACCAGAATATCATTACCTTTAATCCCAGCACTCAGGAGGCAGAGGCAGGTAGATCTCTGAGTTTGAGGTCAGCCTGGTCTACAGAGTGAGTTCCAGGATAGCCAGGGCTACACAGAGAAACACTGTCTTGAAAAAAACAAAAACAAAAACAAACAACCCGAAGCCAGGAATGGGTGTGGTGTGGATACTTCAGGAGGTCAAGGCAGTAGCACCAGTGACTTCCAGAGAAGCTGCTGTTATCTGCCTTGAGGCTGCGTTTCTCTCTCCTCCCCAGCACCCTGCAGCATGTCACAACTAGAGGCCAGCCTTCCCTGCTGATCAAATGGAGACTGCGAAGTGAGGCAGGATCTGCTGTAGGCCAGGCTTGCTCAGGCCCTTGACCCCCTGCCTCTGCTGTGCTGAGATGCAGGATGTTGCCACCACAGCAGGGTCTTCTCTGTCTTAATGTAAACACTAGCTGTGTTCACAGCATAATGGGGAGGGAGAGAAAAGAAAACAGAGTTGAATGAACTACCCCAGTTCCTCAGCCCAGACTGCTGCGTTAACTGCAGGATGCCCTGCTTCATCTATGATGGGGGATGTCCACAGTCAGGACCACTGGTGTACACCTGCTATCCCAACACTTGGCAGGTTGAGGCAGGAGGACTGCCAGGTCAGCCTAGGTTACAATAGTGAGACCCTATCTCAAAAGAACTAATCTAAGAGGCTGGCAAGTACAAGGACCTGAGTTTGACTTAAGACTACAAGGGGAAAGCCAGAAGTTTAATCCCAGCACTAAGGTATAAGCAGGATTGTCGCCTGGGTTACACAGTGAGACTCTCTCTCAAAAAAAGAAAAGAAAAAAGAAAAAGAAAAGAAAAGAAATAGAGAGATGGATGGATGGATGGATGGATGGATGGATGGATGGATGGATGGGCAGGTGGGTGGGTGGGAAGGTGGGTGGATAGATGGATGGGTGGATGGGTGGATGGATGGATGGATGGATGATGGATGATGGATGGATGGATGGATGGATGGATGGATGGGCGGGCAGATGGGTGGGTGGATGGATGGATGGATGGATGGATGGATGGATGGATGGATGACATCACTCTGCCATAGTGGGCAATCTGGGCTCAAGTCCCAGTCCAGCCCCATGGCAGCTGCAGGGTCAGCCAGGCCATGCAGGCAGTGTTTGGTACTGCACCACTCAGCTGTCTGAGGCTCACTGCAGTGGCCTCCTTCAGTAACCTAATTTCCAGGGCTCCTCAGGACAAGTCTAGGCAAGAAAAACCCCACAGCCCCAGAAGCTAGACCCTTCCCCTCAGCAGGGGAAAGAGAGCAGACCAGAGAGGGCAGAGAACCAGAGGCCACAGGGTTGGGGAACCAGGTCTGCAAATGTGAGCTCCGAGCCATGGCGGCTCCCTGGAAGAAATATGGAGATCAGGTGGCTTGGAGCACAGCAGTCTGGGACTATCGGGAGTAAGTCACTGTAGTGCCTGGATGGGTTTGGTTCTTAGGAGCCTTCTGGATGCTGGGGGAGAAGGACAACAGTGGAGCAAATGTAGCTACAAAGACAGTGTGAAAGGATCAGGGGCCTGGACTAAAAAAGGTATAGAGGGGGGAGTCGGGGGAAGGGTACCTTTTTCCTGGCTCCTGGGACACCACTGACTAGGACATGCCACCAGTTTTCAGAAAAAATGAAGTGTGTATGTCGGAGCTAAGCAAAGTGAAGCATGTCTGTCATCCTGGCACTCAGGACACGGAGACAATGAATCAGCATGAGTTCAAGGCCATACTGGGATACGCAAATTCCAGGAAAGCCTCATCAATAGGAAGGTTAAACTGATTATAAGATGCTTCCCAATTTAACACTAAAACTTTTGTGCAGCCAGGCAGTGATACACACCTTTAATCCCAGCACTCTGGAGGAAGAGGCAGGTGGATCTCTGTGAGTTCGAGGCCAGCCTGGTCTACAGATCGAGTTTCAGGACAGCCAGGGCTGCACAGAGACACCCTGTCTCAAAAAACAAAAAACAGTTTGCTGCTCCTGTAGAGTTCCATTCCCAGTGTCCAAGTCACAATGGCGGCTCACAATGTCCTGTAATTCCAACCCCAGAGGAACCAATGCCCCCTTCTGCCTCCAAGCTCAACAACCGAAAAAAAAAAAGCAAGAAAGGAAAGAAACCAGGAGGAATGGCAAACCACAGAGCACTGAATCAAGGTTTAACTGTCTTCACAGGGACGGGGAGCCGGGTCCCATACTCAAAGCCAGATCGGCCACCACCCCAACCCTGAGCCATACCCTCTGAGGCCAGAAGGGGGTGTGTTCTCTTCTCTGGTGGGCTTCTAGGGAGATGAATCACGTGGCTGCCAACAGAGCCTGCCCTTGTGCTCTGTGGGTCAGTGGCCAGAAACAGACCCTCACATCATCAAGAGATCCCAAAGCTCTGAGGTCAGCTGGAAACTAGCAGGGAGCCAGAACAGGAACACACAGATATACAGTCAGTCAGTGTCTGTCTGTCTGTCTGTCTGTCTGTCTGTCTCTCTCTCTCTCTCTCTCTCTCACACACACACACACACACACACACTAGGGAGAGAAAAAGAGATCAAGAGAGAGAGAGAAGAAAAAGGGTTACTCTAAAACATGACACCATTTGGGTTGGGAATGTGGCTCAGCAGAGTGCTTACCTAGCACAAACCCAGGGCTCCATCTTTAGCACCAAACAAACGCTGCACAGTGGCACACAAGTCACTGACTGGCAGGAGGACCACAAGTTCAAAGTCATTCTCAGCTACAAAATGGATTCAAAGCTAGCCTGGGCTACATGAAAGCCTGTATGAAAAGGCATGTGTATATAGCAGACATAAGCTCAGCACTCAGGAGCCCAAGACAGAATCACAAGTTCAAGAGCATGAACAGGCAATAGCCTGACTTCACATCTACAGTGAACATGGACACATTTTTCCTTGTCCTTATTCCCTAGCATTACAGAAGACCTGCACACTTCCTATGCAAAGATCACACCAGTTTTAGAAGGGACTTGAGAATACTTGTTCTTCATCCTCAGGGGTGCTAGAACCAATCCCCCAGGATACCAAGTGACAGAATAATGCTTCTGCTACACCTATCCCTAAAGATTCTGATACTGTGTTTGTTTTGGTTTGTTTTTTTTTGTTTTTGTTTGTTTGTTTGTTTTTTGTTTTGTTTTTTGTTTGGTTTGGTTTTGGTTTTTCGAGACAGGGTTTCTCTGTGTAGCTTTGGAGCCTGTCCTGGAACTCTGTAGCCCAGGCTGGCCTCGAACTCACAGAGATCCGCCTGCCTCTGCCTTCCGAGTGCTGGGATTAAAGGCATGCGCCACCACCGCCCGGCTCTGATACTGTGTTTTGACAGAACCCCTAAAAGTGACCTTCCCCAACCTCCTCCTAACCAGAGCTCCACCCACCATCTACACACATACATCAGGCAGGGTCCTCCAGCACCAGACGCTGCCTGATGCCCATTCGTACTTCCTTTCCTACCTGACTTGACAGACCAAGATTCCCACACCCCAGCCAAAGCTGTCTGTTATTCCCTTCCCTGGGCAACAGGATTCTGAAGGTACCAGGAAGGATACAGGCCCTTGCATTCCCCACGGCTACCTGTAAAAGGACATAAGCTCTGCTTGCAGCGAAAGCTATGCACAGCTTCCTAGCTATTTCCAGTACTTTTCTCTCTTGCAAGCAAGGCTGGGAGAGGCTGAAAATAAGGAACAGTGGCCCTATGCCTTTCCAATACAATGGTTATGTGAGGGCCCCCAAGGACTTAAAAATAAACTGCCCTCAGATAGTACACATTAGACAAAATCAACAGGTAAAAGAGTTTCATCATCCCTGGCATAAAGTCCACAGGTCCCTAGGGAAGCTACAAAATCACGCCCTGCCCAGCCATCCTGTCAGCACAGGCCTCCCCACAAGGGAAGCTGGCCCTAGACAGTGTCTGCGGTCTCAGCAGGGCTCAGAGTAAGGACTGGGACCACAGGATAGGCCAGAGATGAAGACAATCTCAAACCTGTGGCCAGAGTACTGCAGGGTGCTGGCCAGCAGGGCATTAACACTTAAGAGGATATAAAGAGCCCAAACTCCAAAATTAGTAGTCATCCAGTCGATAAAAGGGAAATAAAAAGATGGTTTCTCAAAAGAAGTACAAATGGCCAAAAAAAAAAGAAAGAAAGAAAAAGAAAATAGGCCAGACTTGGTGGCCACACCTTTAACCTCAGACAGGAGGGCAGGAGGAGCTCTGTGAGTTCAAGGCCAGCCAGCTGGTAAGGGCTTCACAGTGAAATGCAGGCTCAAAAAACAAAACAAAACAAAAAAAAACCTAAGAACCAGATGTAGTACACACCTTTAATCCCAGCACTCTGGAGACAGGCAAGGGGATTTCTGTAAGTTCAAGGCCAACCTGGTCTACACAGTGAATTCGAGGACAGACAAGGCTATAGTGACAGCCTGTCTTAAAAAAAAAAAAAAAAAAACCGAGAGGGAGAGAGATGACTGTGAATAGCTCCGTGTGAGAGCAACCGCTGTTCGATCGATCACGCCCCTTGGTCAATAGTTGATCTGCATCCTAACATCCATGTCAAGTAGCTCAGACATCTGTAACTCCAGCTCCAAGGGGTCTGATGGCCTCTTCTGGCTCACATACACTTGTGCACAGACACTCATAAAGAAAGAAAGATGGTTTTGTGTTGTGTTTAAGAAAACTGTAGCATGATGGTGCACACCTTTAATCTCAGCACTTGGGAGACAGATGTAGATCATTTTTCTCTGAGTTTGAGGCCAACCTGGTCTACTACAGAGCAAGTTCCAGGACAGCCAGGGCTACACAGAGAAACCCTGTCTTGACACCACCCACCACACACACACACACACACACACACACACACACACACACACACACACACAGAGAGAGAGAGAGAGAGAGAGAGAGAGAGAGAGAGAGAGAGAGAACACAAAAGGGTTAGTGTAAAAGCACTTCCACGCAGACCTGGTGACCTTAGTTCACTCTTAGGATCCCACAGTGGAAAGAGAAAATCAATTTCTGAAAATTGTCCTCAGACCTCAGCATGTGAGCCATAACACACACACACAATCACATAAAAATAATAAACCAGCACCCACATAATGGCTCACAACCACCTGTAACTATAGTTCCAGATGATCCAACCCCCTCTTCTGGCCTCCACAGACACCAGACACACATGTGGTGGACATAAAGACATGCAGGCAAAACACTCATACACATTAATAATTAAGTCAAAATTTTAAACCGGGGAAGGGGGGGCACAGTGGTGATGAAGCCTTTAATCCCAGCACTCAGAGGCAGAGGCAAGTGGATCTCTGTCAGTTCAAGGCAGCCTAGTCTACAGAGTGCATTCCAGGTCAACCAGGGCTGTTATACAGAGAAACCCTGTCCCAAAAAGCCAAAAATAAAAAAATAAAAAAGTCAGGGTGCAGCTGCAGAACCTTCATGACTGTTCCAGGCCCTGGGTATGTTCCCCAATGTCACAAAGGGCAAGGAGCACAGGTAGGTGGCACTTCAGGCAGCACGCAGGGACACAGATTTGCCTGACGATTTATAACTGGGAACTTAGCTGCAGCCAGGAAGAGTGCCCAGCACCTCACCATCCCTCAGCCCGGCCTCCTACATGAGAAACGTAAGTAAACTAAGTGCCCTAGGACAGGGCAGGCGGCCCCACAGGCCATGTCCTGTACCATCACATGCGCACTCCTTCCTCAGTATGGTCACCAAAGCTGACCTGAACTCTTCCATGTGACAGCTCAGCTTCCGCATATGTCAAGAGGATAAGAACCACACCTGCTTCACATATATTAAGGCTAGACCACAGCAGTGGGCAGAAGGACTGGAGTGGACGACAGTGAAAGAGTGGGCTTTGCATGCCCCAGCCCCGGCTCCTCCCCAGTACCAGAAAAGAAAAAGGTAAGCTAGACGTCATGGTGCCAGCCTTTAATTCCAGGACTCAGGAGGCAGACAGAGCTCTGTGAGGTCAAGGCCAGCCTGGTCTATAGGGTGAGTTCCAGCTAGCTAGGGATGCATAGCAACACCTTGTCTATTAAAAGGGGGGGCAAAAAAGAGAGGCTAAAGGCACTGAGCACATGCGCATGTTAGCACAGCTTTACCATGATTATGATGGCAAGCTACACTCTCATAGCTGGGGCAAGCATCCCCAGCTGTTAAAACATTCTCATCTGTCACTATCAATAGCACCATGAGGTGTTAAGACCTGAACTTGACCAACCAGCTTTCCCACCCAGCCAGACCTGCCTGTCAAAGGGCAGGACTCCCTACCAAAGCCAACAATGTTATCAGAACTAGAAGTCTCTTCTGAACCAGCTCTATGCAGTGGCCAGTGTGGGCAGGCCACTTGCTCCTCTCTCTCTACTCAGGAGTCAGTGAGGCAAGGCTCTCCTGGGCTCTGGGGGGCTCTAAGTTGCCCACAGCATAACTGAGCTAACAAGTGCACATCACCACCATCAGCTCAGCTCCTCCCAGGGTCCTGCGGTCTCAGCTCGGCCTCTTCCACTGTGTCTCGGCCTCCTCCCTTCTCTTCTTTCTGCTCTGCTTGGCTCCAAAGCCTTGAGCGGCTGCTGCATCACCAGGGACCAC
>CABHPH010001059.1:0-36513 GCA_902168325.1 Peromyscus nudipes | reverse complement strand
CAGGCTTACGCTCCATATTTTTCCTTGTTGCTCCTGTGGTAGGAATAGAACAATATGGGCTTCCTCCAGGGGAGGAAACAACACCTACTTCTTCAGCATGGGAGGGTGAGAGGAGCAGATGGATGCAGACTATGCTCAGAGGGGGCCAACAGAGCGCGTGATGGAAAGGGAGTGAAAGTACCTGGCATCACACCTGGGCGCGGCCAACCATTTTGGCAGTCAGGCTGGCTAGTGAACAGGGAGGCTCAGGCCCAAAGAAGGGGGTCTACTAGTACTGCAAAGAGCAGTCTTTCCAGGGGAGAATATTCTAGGTAGCTGGGTCCTGGACCAGAGGGTTTAAAAAGCCCAAGTGCTGAGCCAGCATGATGGAGCAGCCCAGTTATCCCAGCGCTTGGGAAGCGAAAAGTAGGAGAATCAGGAGTTCAAAGATAGCCTGAGCTATAGGAGACCCTGCTTCAACGATGCATTGGGAGGAGGAACCACAGTGCTACTTCTCACAAACTATGAAAGTTTATAAAATTTAGAATATTATAAACATATTTCCTGGGTTCTCAAAGGCCAGGAGAGAAAAATCTCCCATCACCTTGTTGCATTAGTAGAGACAGATCACATTTAATGTACACACATTCATTTTTTTTATGCGATGTGGGTCCTAACTGCATGCTGATGGTTTTATCTCATGCTCATGGAAAAGAGAAAAAGATATGTTCCAATAATGGACATAAATGATTGCACTGGTTCTGCAGGAAAACTGCGTAGTACCCAGCACCTGGCAAGCAGAGGTGAACGGGCTATACATTTGCAGCAGCATGGACTACATATCTCAATACAGACAAATAAACAATAACTAGGGGAGATGCTGTTGGACACAAGGTGCACACTGTTCTCCGTAGGTGACACAAAAGATCTTGTTTGCTGGAAGAAGGATGCACTTCGGTACCCGAGGTCTCTACACCTGACAATTGTGGCTTGGAGGCAATCTGTTGTTCTTGTCAACTGGTCAGAAGGAAGACTGTGTTTATACAGAAGCCAGCTTCTCCCTGCTTCATACCCTGTATACATCTCTTTTCCAGTTTTCCTGTCAGAGAACTTTCCTCATGTCAAGAGCAGGGCAGTAGAGGTGATGTGGCAAGAATGTTACTGAAGGACAATCTAGTGTAATGAACTTCTGTTAGGAGTTCTCACCCTAAACAAATTGTATGGTTTTTAGGGTTTACATGACAGCTCCATCTAGAAGTGTTGGCCCAGCTTGGTGACTTCCTAAGCATGGGAGAGACCTTGCTTTGTCCCAGATATGATTATGTGCCAGTAAGGCGCTCCTAAGTCTGTTTTCTGTTGCAACAGCTGAATACTGCTATTGCAGACCACATCATTTATAAAGAATAGAGGTTTATTTAGTTCACAGTCCTGGAGACTGGGAAGACGAACAGCATGACACTGGCACTTAGTGAGGGCCTTTTTTGCTACATTCTAATGTAGCAGAAAGCATCACATGGTAAGTCAGAGCAAAGGCATGGCAACTCGAGAATTTGGTCCTCTTCTGGTAAATCCCTCAATCCCAACATGGGATTTCCCACTCTAAAGACTATCTAATTCCAGTTCCTTCCCAATGCCCCTTCTCCTAATACTAGTAACAGGAACACAGAAACCAAAACACTATTTTCTTCTTTATCAGTCTTACCTCCTCTTCCAAACCAATGGTTATCAGGTTGTAAGAGAAAAGACATTCTCGTTATCTTTTCTCTTGTGCAGAATTATGGAAGAAAAAATCTAAGTAGAGAAGGCCATTTGAAGAAAATGACAGACAAGGGGCGGGGATGGGGACACCAGGGCACAGCATCACTAGGCAGTGAGTGAGAGGAAGGAAGTCTGCAGGAAAACCTTTACTTACAAACTCAATTTAGAATAAGGTCTCCATTGTTTGTCTTACAGTGGCCAGAGTTCATGAGGTCTTGCTCTGACCCTAGGGACCTCTTTCCTCCATGCTAGGCCAGCTCTGAGTAGGAGGAAGCCATATATCTCCTAAGAATATTTCTGTCTTGTGCTTAAGTTAGCCACATTAAGAGAGGGAAATGAGGTCATGGGAACTTTCCCTGGGCATGATGGGAGTGTTCCAGCTGATACAAAGGATTCCTTGTGAAGCACGCTCCTGTGCTCTCCTGGGGAGAGACAGTCAGTAGACTGTCCTAGACTTTACCACCTCTAGGGAGGGCAAAGAACATACTAGAACAGTGACTCCATAACATGTTGCTGCACGTGCAGGTGGTCAAAACACATGGTAGGATAGACCCCAAATTAAACAATGCTCTGCACAGCAAGTGAGGCTAGGTATGGGATACTTTAATGACTGGGTCAATTCTGCTGCTAACTTTCCCATTATTTCAATTCTCACATAAAAAAAAAAGATTGCCAGGCAGTTGGTAGGTTAGGATTAAATCCTAATATGCCTGACTGGCAAGACGGTTCAGTGGGTAAAGGTATTTGTTGCCAAGCCCGAGTTTGATTCTTGGGACTCATGGGATGGAAAGAGAGAGCTATCTCCTCTGACTTCCCCACAAACACTCTGCATCCATGTATATCCCCTCACCTCTTAGAGTTGTTTTAAACCTTAAAAATATAAGAAATTGAACTGGCACCAAACAGGGCTCAAAGGAAGAGAAGCCTTATTTGGGGCTTCCTTGGTACTCCAGAGATACTTTTAGCATCTTTTACTGGTTTGGATCTCTTTCTTGTGTGGCCAATGAGCATGATGGAGATTTAGGCACAAAAGGAGGGGGAAATATTCTTAAACCAAAAATTAAGAACTTTAGACAGAGTGTATAACTACAAAGCACCTGATCCCTCCCCTCAGAGAGCCACGAGCCACCAGCTTTTGCTTCCTGTATAATGGCTGGTGCCAGATCCCTATACTATTGCAAATTATGAATAAAGACTTGGTGAAAGCCATCAGAACTCTCCTGGAGCTGATAAAATGAAAGGGGGTGTGCTGCTTTCTTAATAGAACTGTCTCTACAAACTGCAGTTGAAGGAGGAGGAAAGTACATGCTTTGATATTTGTACCTATACACTTCCTACTTTTGTACATTGAAAATAACTGATTCCAAATGACCCAAGAAAGAAGGGCTGCTGAGCTCCTGGGAAGATGCAGAATCTGAGTGCTTATTCTGTAAGGATCTGGGTTGACAGGAGCAGTAAGTATGTTACATCCAAACAAAATTGAATGTAGTCAGAAGTAAAGCCGAGTGATTGTGAAAAGGTTGGAATACCACAGAGGGTCTATCTGAACTCTATCCTGGTTTGGAAGGAAGCAGACTTAGGAAGAAACAACAGCAGCAAGACCCCAACAACTAAAGTGTGGCTGGCTACCTGATCAAGAGACAGAAGTAAGCCCCCAACCACACACAGACTAGACTCCAGAACATCTCAGAGAACTTCAAGTCCAAAAGCGGTCTTCCTGAGTCAGATATCCGGGGTAAGGACATGTCTGACAGCTTGTATGACATTTACGTAACTTGTATGTGCCCCAGATCAGCTTTGGGAACTTGTTTTCAGTCTTCTGAGAATTCCAAAGCCTCTGCTTTGTGTTCTAGAACCTCCTTGCTCCTTTCAACACAATGACAATCCTCCAAAGAGGTATTTCATGCTTACTGTAGAAGACATCACTGTTTTTTTCTTATAAACAATTCATTGGCATTATTGAGTTATCTCTCCCTCCTGCATGTTATGCAATACTCAGTGTCCAAATGAATAATTTTTCACAAGTGCTTACGCATGATGAGAAATGGGCTTTTCTGAACCGCTGGTGAGCCTTGGGTCTGGCTATTCACAACCTAAAAGTTGTATGTGAAACAGCTGAGCAGACAGAATGTACCATGGATGTTGGGAGGCTGTTTCGCCATCTATGATCATGAGAATTAGTTAATAAGATCTATGTAAGGCATGAGAGTGGAGAGAGATGCTTGGGAGACCTGGCTAAGGTCTCCAATCTCTGTTGTCTGCAATGGGAGTGAATTAGCAGGAGGAATGCTTTATATTTTGTTCTAATTCTAGAGTCAAATTTTGATGCAGTTCAGGCCTTGTAAAGGTAGATCCCATGAGCCAAATATCCCTTGAATTAGTTAATTTTTTTCCCTTGCTTCTGTGACAAAATAAATAACTAACACAAGCAATCTAAAGGGCGGGGGTTGTTTGGGCTCAGGGTTTCAAAGGGTGCAGTCCATCATGGGAGGGCAGACTCTGCAGAATGGATCTGTTGTGGCAGAAGCACATGGCATAGTTCTTCACAGGGCAGATGGACCAGAAAAGCAAGAGCAGGATATGCAGGGCCAGGGCACGGCACTCAAGCTTGTTCCCATTGAGCCCTCTCCATCAGCCAGGACTCACCTCCCAAAGCTTCCACAACCTCCTGAAAACCACCAGCAGGTGAGGACCAGGTGTCCAAACTCACTAGCCTGTGGAAGATGTTTTGATTCACACCATTATATAGCCTGTGGCCTGACTTTGCATGGCCTGTAAGAATATTTTTTTAATGGTTGGGGAAAAGACAAAAGTTGTAGCTCATGACACACACACACATGTTTTCTAAAATTTATATTTATATTTTAATGACCACAAGTAACATTCTGTCAAGGCACTGTCACGGCATTCTGAGTGTGGCTGTCTTTGAGCCATATTGACAGAGTTGTGCAGTCACAACAGAAGCCACATGGCCTGTCAGACAAGGAAAATATTTGCTATTGGCCCTTGACAGAAGAAGTTTTCTAGCTCCTAAGAAAGACCTAGTTTATTTTTAAGTTCATCTTGGGTCCCTAAACAATGTGAGTATTCACTAAAGTACATGGATTCTTTTAAACAGAAAATTATTTTGCAACCTATTGGAAAATGAACCATCAATTCTTATAAAATAGAATATAGACCTGATTATTATTAAAACCTGAAAAAATAGAAAAATATCTGTTTTGAGGACAAAATTTTTTTTACATTTGAATTAAACTGTGCTTTTATTATAAAGAGATGTACTCAGAAAACAAGTAGTTTTTTTTTTTTAATATCTGCTAAAGTTGTGGTTCAGAGACAGGATGAAGAAAACACTGTAAACAGAAGGCCATGCTCATCTTAAAAGCATTTCAGTCACATTGAAACGTCAGAAAAAACCAGAACAAAATAAAAATAAGTATACCAGGGCAAGGGACTGATGAGACCAGGTACTCTCACCGCCCAGCAATAATATTCAGACTTAGGCATTGGTGCAGGACCCTCAGCTATCACCTCGATCCTAGGTCCAGAAATGATCCATAGATAGGCCAGGCCTAAAAGGGGTGTCATGCTGTATAACCATGACACACTCGAGCTTTTAGAGACCATAGAGCACAGAAGAAGATGGGCAGTTGCCATGGGGGAGACAAGAATCTGTCTCAACGAGGACCTAGCTTCCGAAATGGCTTTAAACCTGGCAAAAGATGGCTCTGGTGTGAACATAAGAAAAAACTCACCTGGGTATGAGCACCCCTGAGGCCTAGAGTTTCTCAGGCTAGTACCCAGATTCTGAGGGAAAAGGAAAGCTACCACTGAAACTGTTGGTCATCTTGTCGAAATACCCTAGGCTTTGCCAGAAGTACCTCAGTGTGTGTTCCTGTGCAAGCTGTATCTACCTTCCCCTGCTCAAAACATGGCTCCCTTGGGAGAATTCCCAAACAACATATGCTGAAATAAAGGTTGTAGAGCAGTGGTTCCCAGTCTTCCTAATGCTTTGACCCTTTAATACAGTTCCTCATGTTGTGGTGACCCCCAACCATAAGATTATTTTCATTGCTACT
Organism: Peromyscus nudipes; assembly: GCA_902168325.1. NCBI lineage: Eukaryota > Metazoa > Chordata > Mammalia > Rodentia > Cricetidae > Peromyscus > Peromyscus nudipes. The sequence goes on along the minus strand of CABHPH010001059.1, from coordinate 30,697 downwards.
TTATAACTGTAATTTTGCTACTGTTATGAATTGTAATGTAAATATCAGATATACAGGATATGTCATGACCCACAGTTGTAGAGTATCCTGATCATGGGATAAGAAAAAAATCAAAGGAGAAGTACTGCATCACAGCTGCTACCTCTCCTTGCCTGGTGCTTGCTATGGGCCCACAATCATCTCCTTGGGATTGCCCAGCCAGCATTTTGATCTCCCTCTCTGGCATAATCTTTCCAATGACCTAGTACCCAGCCCCATCCATACATAACACATCAGCATACTTTTATTTCCTCTCTCCAAAAGATTCCAAGTCCCTCTGGAAATTGTAATTATTTTTTTCTTCTATAGCCACCAAGAATTCTATGGCTAGTTATGGTGATATTTTATTTGTGCTGAAAAATATCTGTTTTGAGGACAAAATTTTATAGACTAGACTCTGACATGGGTCAAGTGATATAAATGAGATCTAACCATCCTGTTTGTCAAAGAAATGCAAGTTAAAACTGTACTTGGGGCAGACAAGACAGCTTAGCAGGTAAAAACACTTGTCACCAAGCCTGAGAATCTGCGTTTGACCCCCGGTGTCAACATCGTAGAAGGAGAGAATCAATTCCTGCGTGCTTCACTCTAGCCTCCACATAGGAGCTGTAGCATGCACCATCCCCCCACCACCACCCCAAAATAAAATAAATAAATGTAATCAGGAAGAGAAAAACGGCAACAGTTTCACACTTTAGGCTCATATATTTAAACACTTGGTCTTCATTTGGTGGAACTGTATGGGAAGGATTCAGAGGTTTACCCTTGTTGGAAGAGGTATGTCACTGGGGGATGGCTTTGAGGTTTCAAAAGACTCGTACCATTCCCAGTATCTTTATCTATCTCATGGTTGTGTCTCAAGATGTAAGCTCTCAGCTGCTGCTCCAGCTCCATGCCTGGTTGCCTGCTGCCATGCTCCCTGCCATGATGGTCATGTACTCTAGTCCTCTGAAACTGTAAGCCCTAAATAATGACTTTCTTTTATATGTTGCCTGGGTTACAGTGTCTTCTCACAGCAGTAGAAGTAACTAAGACAGTGAAGAAATTGGAGTGCCTGTGCAAAAACTGCAAAGGCAGGGCTGTGACAAGGAAACATGCTGAGCTGCGCTTCTGGCTCCTTTGTGGCTGATCCCAGGCATTGGGCAGAAGCGGCACATATTGTGGAACATACATCCAGCTGATGTGAGGCCTTTCCAAGTTACACTGTGCCCTAGAGAAGTGACACTGGGATCTGGAAATGATTCCAAAGTGAATAATGATATTGCTTATCAAAGCTTACTGTTGTCCTCCAAATTCTTGTCATTATACTGCCAAATGCTGCATATCAAAATTAACCATGCTTAGAAGGGAATGTATAGCATAATTGTATATATTAGAAAAGGAGAAAAACTGAAATAAAAAATCAATAACCTTTGAATATTAGATTGAGATCCCCAGAAGCAGACCTTGAACTAATTCAAGGGCAAGCAGTTTATTAGGAATGAACTAATTAGCTCAGACTGCTATAACAAAGTGCTGGGGATTGGGTGGATTAAACAACAGAAATGTCCATTCTCACAGTTCTGGGGACTGCAACCTGACATCAGAATGTCAGAGGGTTGCTATCTCCTGATCCCCTCTGCACCTTGCAGATGGCCCTCTCCCCACTGTGTCTTCCCACCAGCTCACTCTGGGCTTCCCTGTGTGTCCTCATCTCTCCCTTAGAAGCACACCAATCAGGTTAAACTATAACCCACCCACATGATCTCATTTAAACCTGATTGCCCCCGTCAAAGACTTCATTTCTAAATACAGTCCTACTGAGGTACAGGGGTTAAAGATTCCAACTTAAGAATTCCGAGACATGTCTGTGTTGAATGTGGGGAGTCCACAATTCAGCTGACCACAGGGAAATGGAATTATAGGTAGAAATGGGTAGAGAAGAGAGATGTGTTATGAAGCAGCTATCATAGCAGGTAAGTGGAGCTCTGCTGTCATTGAGTACCAGGCTAAGTCTAGAAAACTGTGCAGAACACACTTCAGAGTGTCCCCAGCAAGCCAAGGAGCCAGGATCTAAAACCCTATGGTCCATGGCTCAGTAGGAAGTGGGAAAAACTTCATGGTTCCAACTTCATGGCCTTTTTTCATTTTCTACTTTCTCACAAGAACTAACTTGAGGCCCATGAGAACTATATTAATTCTTTTTGAGGAGACACTTCCAATGCCTTCCCATTGGCTCCATCTCATAGTCTTGCTACCTTTCACATGGCCACACTGAGGACTACACCTCTGACACAGGAGCTTCTGAGAGACGAGAAGCATCCAAACCGTAGCTTCTACTGAAGTCTTATCATGTAGACGGAACATGCCTAGCAAATAGTCTAGTAACGTGCACCAAAGAGTGGACCGCAGTGAGTCTATCAGAAGTAAGTTTAATTTAGAAGGAAAAACCCTAAAAGATAAATGGGGAGGACCTGTTACTGTTTTGCTAAATGGACATGATGTCAAACTTCTGCAAAATGCATATATTTATACCAATGGAGAAACTTTGCTTCCAGCCTTCATTGGGGAAGCTTCTTTTGCAATGAGATGGTAATAATAAGCACAGAAACTCATCAGTGGTCAAAAGGCTGATAGTGATGTGCCATGCTCAGCTCTAAATGAGACGTCTATATCCCTCCTGCTAAGGCTCAAGGAAAATAATGCAAGAAAAAAACGTAAGAGCCCAAGGCTGGGGAGGAGAGCTGTGCATTCGTGTCTTCCGGACACGGCTATTTCACACATGAACTCACTGCAGCTGTGGTGATCTGCACAACTGGACACATCATTGTTGCATAATGCATGGGAGAGGGGTTTATGAGGCCCTACCTTTCCGTGGGGGACTATGGGACCTTAGTGGGTGCTGGGGGTAGGGGCATCATTTTCTTCAGGGGTATAGCCACTGACAAGTTGTCCACATTCCTGAAATAAGTCCCCACTCATGCTCATGCACACAGCCATAGTTAAACTCAGTGAGTCAAAAAGGGAAAAGAACATTCATCAAAATAGGAGGGGGTTGGTGGTTGGGACAAAGAAGATCTCAGCAGGAAAAAGAGGGAGTGAGAGAAGGTAATGGAGAGGGAGTGAAAAGACGCCAAACTCAGTATAGAACGTATGTGAAATTGCCCCCCAAAAAACTATTTTTTAAAAGAATTCAAGTTTAGGGAGATTGTTGTGTGAAAGGGATTATCATACTCCTACTCACCCCCAACTCAGAGGGTCCAATATGAACTATAAAACTTAAAATATAAAAGCTAAGCTAACACAAGAGTCACGGCCTCTCATTCAATTCCCAGAATCAATCCACTTTACAGATTCAGAAGCCTCCGAGTGATGGAGAAGCTGGTCCCCTGGAGGAAAGACCCTGGTGCACTGCCAAAGATTTATGTTATTAATCTTTCTCCTAGCCTTCCCCAAAGGGACAGCTAACCTTCTACTAGGGTTAAGTGTACGTTGAGACAAACGAAATAATCACATCTTTTGGATACTGCTGGACACTGGCTATGAATTGAATCTGAGTCCAGGGAAACCAGTTGGAATAGGGGCTTAAGGAATAACTTATGGATTAGTTAGTAGTGCTTTATTTCAGTTATGTCTCACAGTGGCTCAGTGTTTCTCTGGGCCCAGCCTGTGGTTATTTCTGCAGGTCTAAAATGCATAATTGGAATGGACATACTCAGCAGCTGGCAGAACCCCACCCCCGCATTGATTCACTAATCTTAAAATGTGGGCCAATATAATGGGGAAGATCAAGAGAAAACCACTAGAACTTACCCTGCCTTGGAAAATAAATCAAAGGCAATAGCACATCTGTGTGGGGGTTTCAGGGATTAGTGCTAACATCCGGAACTTTACAAAAGAAGGGTGATGATTTCCACCAGATTCCCACTCACCTTGCCTGCTGACACCATGCAGAAGACAGCTGGATCCAGAAGAATGACACTGGATTATCAAAAGCATAACCAGGTGGTGACTCCCATGACAGCTGCTGTGCACCTGATGTGGCTTCCTTACTTGAACAACTGAACACGTCTTGTATCGAGCATGCAACAATCAGTTTGACCAATCCACTTTTCTTCATAACTATCAGTAAGGACCACCAGAAGCAGTTTGCACACGTCTTTGCTGTCTTGCCTCTGAGGTGTCCAATTCCATCATTATTTAATGGGGATCCGAATGGTCTTTTTCCTCCCAGAGATATCACACTACTCCATGAAGTTGATGACAATGTTCTGATTGGAGCCAGTGGTCCAGAAAACAACAACAAAACCAGCTAACCAGCTACTTTAGGCTCATTGTTAAGATTTGTAAGTCAGTAGAGAGAAGTAAATCTGGTAAAAAGTTCACCTCTGTGAAATCCCTAGGGATTCAGCTCATACGTTTTTCCTAAAGATAAAGGATGCTGTGTGTGACCCCCTCCTACAACCAAGAAAGGAAGCTACTAGGCATCTTTGGATGTTGGAGGCAACACATTTTTCATGAGAGTGTGTTACTCCAATCTACTGAGTGACCCAGAAGGCTTCTAGTTTTGAAGGGTCCTCAGAACAAGAAAGGGTTCTGCAAAAGGTATAGGCTATGAGTCAAGCTGCTCAGCTACTTGGGCTGTGTGGTAGCAGGTCTCATGATACCTGAGGTGTCCGTGGAAGACAGAGGTGGTTTTTTTCACCTTTGGCAAGCTCCTATGGAGAATACTTCTGCTAAAATGGGCACCAGTAGACTCCTATAATGCTTTATGTCTCATAACAGTATTTATTCCACACACCATTGTTTCTGATCAAGGAGGCGCATTAATGGACACATGTTTATGGATTTTATGATCTTACCGCACTACCCACCATCCTGAAGCAGCTGGCTTAACAGAAAGGTGGAATGACCTTTGAAAGGCTCAGTTACAGCACCAGCAAGACAGCAACACCTTGCAGAGCTAGAGCTAGAGCTCGGTTCTCCAGAAGCCTGCATGTGCTCTCAGCCAGCATTCAGTACATGGTCCTGTTTCTCCTATGAGCACCATTCATGGGCCCGGGAATCAAAGGTGGTGTGTACCCTTAGGAACCCACTAGAAAATTTTGCTTTCTATTCCCATAAGTTATGCTGTACTGGTTCAGAAATCTCAGTTTCAGAGAGACAAATATTGGCACCAAGAGACAAAAGTGCCATTGCATTGAATTGTAAGTTAAGACAGTCACCTGGCCACTCTGGACTTCTCGTGCTTCTGAGTCAATAGGTAAAGGAGGTACTGTGCTGTCTAGAGGGACTGGCCCCAACTATTGGGAGGGGAGATTGGATCCCTAACTCACAGCGGGGGTAAGACAGAGTGTGTCTGGACACAAGGCATTCTTTATGGTGCCTTTTAACGTTATCAGGCAGTGTGATTTGAGTCAATGAAACACTAATAACCCAAGCTGGTTGGGACCACCAGCACCTCAGGAAGGAAGTCTTCCACAGTGGAGTGTGAAAACCTGTCACCAGCTCAGACTCTTACTGAAGGCAAAAGGGATACAGAATGAGCAGCAGAAGAAGAGAGTCACAAAAACCAGCTACATATGTATAACCCGTTACAGAAACGAGGGCTGTAACTGCCCTAGATACTTCTTAGTTTATTGTTGTTATTGCTGATGGTGGTCTGTGTGTGCACCCACAGCACTGTTTCTTTTATCAGGACTCCAAATTCTGGGTCAGAGATCTCACTTCAGAAGGAGGAGTGAAAAATAGTCTTACACCACCACAGACCTTCAAATACCTCTCCCACTTCCCAGGCCACTGTGATCTTCCTTTAGTAGAAGGCAAAAATATATTTTCCTATAATTGAATATTAACCTGATGATAAGCAAGGAGAGATGTGTGTAGAAAAAGGCCTGAGAAAATGATCTAGTCTACAAGTTAATAAAACATAAACTTTTTAAAAATTAATGCTTTTAGTTAGCATATAAAATAATGGGTTTCACTGTGACACTTCTATACATGTATATCATCGTACTTTGGTCATACCCTCACCCCACACACATTTTTAAATATATTTCAGAAAATAGAAATGTACTTTCTTGAAGTGCTGAAGGCTGGAAATCTGAAATTGAGGTGACTGCAGATTCACATTCCTCCAGATCCACGAGGGAGGAATCCTTCCCTGTAGCTTCCTCACTTCCGGTGGCTCCTGGAGATCCTTGACATATCTTGGCGGTGTCCCCTCAGTCTCACTTCCGTCTCACACTGCCTTCTCTGTGTCTGTGTCTTTTCTTAATTGGATCACAAGCCCTTCTTTTATACAGCGTGGTCATGGGCTTGAGGGCTCATCACAATTCAGTACGACTTGGTCATGCCTTGGTTGTATTTGTAAACACCCATTTTCAAAACTGGTCCCACGCACAGGTACCTGGTATGGAGACTTGAACGTAATTAGAGCAGACAGGAAATGCTGCCAATTCTAGTCCATTCTCTAGCTTCCAAATTCACACCTTCCCCTCATGTACAATATATTTGTGCCATGTCAAGACTCTTAGTTCAACTCTAATGTCTGAGTCTAATTTAGTATCAATTGTAAAACCAAAATAACATGTAAAAATTATCAAGTCAATGAATTCCATAGCTCATCATTTAATTATTTAAATTAGCCTGTCTCAGGCTGCCAGTTTATCTACAGATATCCCATTCTTAAAAAGCTTATTGATCTTCCACACACTTCACAGGGGATGTAAGTCAGTAGACAAGAGAAATATATACATATCCATCTAGGATAAACCCACTTGTGTTTCTGATTTCTACTGCAAAGATTGATTGGATCCTCAAAATACACTCATTTACTTAATATCTATAGCAAAGTGTTATCTGACCCAAGCCTTGTGTTCTCTCTAGTGAAGCATCCATTTTTGGCGTGAGGATGTATGTCAGCTGGTAGAGGGCTTGCCTGGCACATGCAAAGCCCTGAGTTGGATCCACAGCACTTCATAACCCAGAGGTGGTGGTTCATGCCTTAATATCAGTACTTGGAAGGTAGAGACGAGAAGCTCAGAAGTTCAAGGTCACCCTCTGCTTACATAGTAAGTTAGAGGCAGGCGTGGGCTGCATACATTTTTTCATATTTTTGCCTTTCGTATTTTGGTGAAATTTTCATTATCATTAAGCGCTAACTAGTTCATTTTTGCTTAGCACTTTCTTGCTCTACTTACCTTTCCTCTGACATCTCACTATAAATTGCAAAGGGAAATCAGGTAACACTTCCCACGCCTTGTTTGGAAATCTCAAACATTCAATATCCAAGTTCATTGTCATAAGTTGTTTCCACCCAACAGCATAACAAAGTCAGCCAAGTTCTTGATGCTTATAACAAGCATGGATTTTCAGTTTTTATTTTATTTTGTATTATTATTATTATTATTATTATTATTATTAGGTGTGTGCACCTGTGAATGTGAGTGTGTGTGAATGTATGTGTGCATGTGAGTGCACATGTGTGTGTATGCGTGCATGTGTGCCCGTGTGTGGGGGCAGGTGTGTGTGGAGGCAGTGGAAGATCATTCCGTTTGGAGTCCCTTCCCTCCTTCCACCATGGGTTCTGGTGTTCAAACCCAGGCCATCATGCTTGTACAGCAAGCTCTTTTACCCACGGAGCCATTTTGCTGACCCAGTGTCAAGAAACACATTCATAATTTCCTAGTTCTCACCGGAAATGCCTTCAGCATCCCTATTTCTATCAACATTCAGGTCACGGCAGTGTGTGTTCTCTAAGGTGATAGAAGACTTACCTGCAGTTCCCCCCACTTCTTTTGGGGCCCTTAGCACAGGCTCCTTAGTGTTCACACTTCTACCAACAATCTCTCCAAGGCAATCAGTGGAGACGTTTCCCACTGTGGGTTTTGAATTTATTTCAAACACAAATGTCACCCTGTTCAGGAGCAACTGCAACTGTCTTTTTTATTTTATTTTTTTATTTTGTCAGTATCCCTTATCAAGTTACAGTAAACAGCTTAAAAAGAGAATAGATCGTTTCTCCCCCACCCTCTTCAAGTTCTAGAGGGAAGCAAAACCCCAAAGGTATAGACAAAGGGCTATAAGGAGGAATCTTTTCTAGTCCCTTCTCAACTTCCAGCCAGCCTTCCTTGGCTTACAGTAGCATTATTCTCATCTTAACATCTGTCTTTATGTGGCCTTTTCCTTCTGTCTCCTCCAAAACCACTCCACACACAATTAAACAAGATACACTGTGCAGCATCAAATTCACTGAAAAAAAACCCTGATGCTCAAGTGTCTGTCCAGGTTGTGCTATGATTGTCCAAGCAACAAAAATGGATCTGCTACTTTGATAAGCATTGCTAAATAGCTATTAGAAGCTATAAGCATACCCCAGCTTTGTCAAAGACCTCCATCCTTGCCCACCACAAGGGTACACAGCACACCAACATGGGCTAAAAAATCATAAGGAATCGTGCAGTTGCTCAATAACACAGTCTATGAAAGAACTTTTTGACAGGTTTTGGGTGGTGTTAGGTGTCTCCAGGAAGGATTTAAAGAAGTAAGCCTCACTCTGGGTTGGATGCTTCTAGGAAGTGAGAGGCAGTCTATGACTAAATGTCCAGGAAAAGTAAGGGCTAGAGCTAAAGGTAAAACTGGCCAGGAAGGAGCCATCTTTCCTACTCTTTAGAAGAGCAAGGTGATGGGTCATGTCTGTGGCCTAGACAGCATCCTGTGTTTGTCTGGACTCAGACATGGTTGTGTGGAGTGGTTTTGCTTTTGCCCAGGTGCATTACAACTTTGGCATGGCTCTGTCTGAACTTGAGCCCCAGTATTCACATTCTGTGGGAAAACTGCACAGGCTGGCTGTGTGAGCCAGGCTAGCTCCTGGATAGCAAGGGCTACTTTGTTCTTTCTTGCCATTTAACCCAAACAGCTTAGAAGTCAGTTACTAGGCTATCATAACAAAATACTGCAGACTGGGTAGTTCTAACAACAGGAGTTAATTAAGTCATAATAGATCTTTCGAGACGTGGTCTTACATTGTAGCCCATACCGGCCTCGTACTCATAACCTCATGATCCTCCCGTTGCAGCCTCTTGAATCCTGAGATGACAAGCATGTACTGTTATTTCCAGCTCAGAAATTCACTTTCTCAGTATTTGGAAAACTCGAGGCATCACCAGATTTTGTTTACTCTGAGGCCTCTCCCCTTGGTTTGCAGATGACTGTATTTTCTCTGTGTCTTCGTGTGGACATGGAGGAAGAAGAGGTCTATGGTGACTCTCCTTCTAAGGATTTCCACAGGCCTCGTGCCTCATCCTTAAGACCCTTATCCACCCTGAATTACCTCTTTGCCAACCTTTTCTCCAAATCCAGTCTTATTGGAAGATAAGACTCCAATCTGAGAACTTAGAATCCTGGGAAGATAGCTCAGCAAGGAAAGGCACTAGCTGTGAAAGTCGGAGAGCCACTGTTTGCTCCCTGGAACCTACATAAAAGTTGGAAGTGGTGGTGTCCCTCTGTAAATTCAGCATTCTACAGCAAGATAGGAGACAGAGACGGGAGAATCTCCTAAAAGCTCGTGGGCCAGCTGGCCTGGAGTGTGCGGCATGGAAGCAGAAATGAGAAACCTTGCTCAACAAAGTAGGACAGAAAAGACTCACGAAAGTTATCCTCTGACCTCCACATGTGCATTGTGACATACGTGTGACTACACACTTACACACACACACAGATAAATAAGTAGGAAGCAAAGCGACAAAACTCAGCCCGCAACACTGTGCATTCGAGTCCAGAACTTCTAGCAAAAGCTTCTGCAGAAAGCAGAGGTGATGTGCGTGTAGATGGCAGTATTAGAAATGAGCAAATATCTAAGGCAGCGGAGTAGAGGATGCAGGTGAAAGGTTAGAGCCAAGCAGGCTTGCTCAAACGGTGTTAGGGTGGCTTTATTGGGCACTATTGTTTTTATTTTCATGTTGTTGCAATATTGCTATTAGAGCAATCAGAATGCGAACACCTGTGGGGAAGTTGGTAAACTAACTTGAACTTGTTCACTCTTTAGTGAACAAGGTAGTGAAAGCTAGCGTGAGCTCCATCAGCGTGTTTTGGGGTTTATGTGTAGAAGACAACCAAAAAGGGGATTAACAGGATGCTGAAGTGAGGGAGGGCTCCACAGAAGAGTGGAGTGCAGCAACAACTAGACAAAGTGGTTAGCGGAAAGCAGGAAACAGACTCCTGACTGCCGCTCTTGCTGTGAAACTCAGAATGACCTAAATGATGTCAGGCTTCTGCTTCAGACACATGCCTCCCTCACTGGTGACAGTGCCCAGTGCCCTGTAAGATGGGAAAGAGGAAGAAGACTCTCCCTCTCCAGCGCCCCTCACCACCTACTCCCACGAGACTTGCTCCTCTAAAATGATCATCTCCTAAGTCTCATGTCTGTGATCACAGCACCTGGGAGGCTGAGGCAGGAGTACCTAGAGTTTGAGGATAGCCTAGGCTACAAAGTGAGAGTTCCAGACCATCCTGGGCTACATAGCAAGACCTTGTCTCAAAACCAAAACCAAAAGGAAATGAACATAAAGCAGACATTCTCCAAGGCAGAAGAGAATGACCTTGAGATCCTTCAGTCTGGTTTGTTCGTTCCTGCTAGCTGTTCACTCAAAAGAAGTGCCCTCAGCAGAAGAAACCGGTTACGTACACTGTAGACTGGAAAATATCTTGAGGGGCCCTAAGCACGTGAATTATACCTTGATTTAGGAAAGATTGCTGTGGAAGAGAGCATGGGGTTAACTTACATCCTCAAAGCAGGGTGCGATGTTGCCAGAGGGACCGACTCTATTTATAAAGACTTCGTTCTCCCGGAACTACTGCCGGTGTACCCAGTGCCACCCCTGCCTCCTCGTCCTGAGTTCCATGCGACACCACCCCACCCTGCCCTCCTCTTTCACACAGGGTCCTCTGGAGGTTAAAAGAGTTTATTTTGAAATGGAATGACAACTGGCAAAGGCTTTCATTTTCATATGGGAAAACTCCTCATAAAGCCTTGCTTTCCCTTCATGACTGTTCATCACAGCCGCCTGGAATGCTTTCTGCGGCCAAGTTCTGGTTGATCTTATAACTCTTTCCTGGATCTGGAATTTTCCCCTCTGCACATTTGCTCTGCTTAAACCTTTCGGCACATTTGTTAACTTGAGTGACATCTGAAAAAAATCGCCACCCCATTAACTTGGAGCCATCCAATCTGTGGGATGCGCACGGTGCCTTTAATGGGGATGGCTTGGTTCCCTCCCAGATGTTCCTTTTCAGCAGACATCATTGTGTTTTAAAACTTTGGATAATTATAGCTCTGTACAGCTAGAGTACAGATTTGTTGGCTCCAGCCAGCCCTTGCTCCTTCTGTAATGGCTTCATTGTTTAGTAATCGCCCTATTCACAAAGCGAAGGGATCTGTGTCAGCAAAGATGTCTCTTCAAAGCACCTTCCCAGTGCCGGGACAGACAGTAGCAGGAGCAGTGAACCACGTGAACTAGAACATCCACGGGGACTTGGCCACACATTTGACCGGGGATGTTTTACCCCCTTCTAAAATCCAACATTCTTCAGAAAAGTCACTTTTTCTTGACAAATCGGCTTCTCGGCGATGTTTTCTGTGTGGGTGAAACCCTTGCTAAAAAGCCGGCAGCCCCAGTGCATGGGGTCGGCCCGGTGTGATATACGGGAAATGCTGCAACCTTTGCAGCTGGGCCTGCGATGGGATGCAGAGCCCCGGGGAGTGGTCCATCTGTGCTCTCCCCGAAGAGGAGGGAAGGAGAAATATCCTTAAACTGGAAGGTCCGGAACAACCTCTGTGACCATGGGGAAGAATTTGTGGGGCCACTCACTGTATAAAGAGACTCTCACATCGCACTAGGAACATGGCAAGGGAGTTTACACCCCAAGCTTCCCAAATGTTGGGATCCAAGTGATGTTAGAACCCAGATATCTCTGGCTCCTGCCCAAGCAGGCTCACACAGGAGTGTGAACCATCTGAAACATCTGCTCTCCTTTGCTGCTGTTTCTGAGCCTCCTTGGGAAATCTCAAAAGTAGATAAAGACTCTGAAGGTGTGAGGAAACTACCCTGCAGATACACGCTGCTCCTCCACCTCCCAGAGTCTTGGGAAAGGGCAGAGGTGAGTAAAGGAAGAAACAGAGAGAGGGTGGTTTGAATGACTATAGTAAATGGTGTAAGTATCGACCCCATCTGAGGCTGGTTCACTTTGCACCTGGACTTGAAGACAGCATAATGTTCTTTCCAGAATCAGAGTGCTCAGAACTATCAGAAAATGGCTATCCAGCTACTCAAGGTGTGTGTGTGTAGGTGGTGTGTGTGTGTGTGTGTGTGTGTGTGTGTGTGTGTGAGAGAGAGAGAGAGAGAGAGAGAGAGAGAAGTGCACATATACATGCATGTATATATGCATACATGTATGGAAGGGATAGTTATTTTGACTGAAATATTATTTTAAAGTAGACACAATTAAAATTGTACCATAACTCACCTTACCTGACTAAAATAGAACCTTCCAGAACTCTGCCTGCTCAAAACTCCCCCCTGAAGAGTTTCCTACAAATTCAGGAAGGAGACAGACTGCAGTTTCCCACTGGTATCAAGGAAAACGCCAGAATCTTCCATCCCTTCCTACTGATGCCTTAACTCGTCTCACACCCTTTTGTTGGATTGATCTACAAATCTTTGTCTCTACAAATTACTCTTGAATAACTGCACGTGCATGAGTAAATGAATCCGTGTTTTCTCCTTTAACCCAGTACCAGTTTTAAGTCCACATCCATCCGTTCAAAGCTAATAGGAGATAAGCAGTCTTCTCAACACACACACACACACACACACACACACACACACACACACACACGGGGTGGCGGGGAGAACTGATACTCCCTGCAGACACCCTCACACTAGGAAAGGGTCTGGCTATAGCTACCACTGTACCCTTTTATCATTCACCTAAGTGGTATAAGGGTGACAGGCTTCTAAATGTTGGTTCAAAGAAGAATGCAATGCGGAGGTGACAGGAAGGGACGGTATCCAATTGCCAGGGCTTCCATAACAAAGTGTCTTCCATTAAGTGGCTTAGAAAACCAGACATTTATTATCACACAGTTCTGAAGCCCAGAAGGCCAAGCACAGGGAGTTGGCAGGACCCTGCTCCCTTTGAAAGCCCTGGGAAGAAATCTGTTTCAGCCCTCTCTCCTGCCTTCCGGTAGGTCCTTCACTCTTTGCAGCCAAACTCCAACCTTCACATGATGCTTTTCCCATGTGTCTGCGTCCAGATTTCTTTTATTATAAGGATGCTCAAGTCCTATAGGGTAATGAGCCCATCCTGCTCCAGGATGAAGTCACCTTGACTAATTATTAGACCTGTAGAAACTCATATTTCTGTTTCTAAACACTCATTTATTTTTATTTTGTACAAGAATGTGTGTGTGTGTGTGTGTGTGTGTGTGTGTGTGTGTGTGTGCATGTGTACATGCCATGGCATACATGTGGAAGGCAGAATGCAACTTTCTGGTGTCAGGGTCTCCCCTCCTATCAGGAAGTCCTGGTGATCACACTTAGGTGGTCAGGCTTAGCAATATGCACCCTCACCAGCTGAGCCAGCCCACCAGCCTGTAGGTGGTTGTTTTTTGTTCTTTGACTCTTTTGGGGGCCCACCACCCAGCTCCCAAATAAACACACATAGAGACTTATTACTACTTATGAATACCCAACCTTAGTTTGGCTTATTTCTAGCTAGCTTTTCTTAACTTAAATTATCCCGTCTACCTTTTGCCCCTGGGCTTTTCCTTTTCTGTTCCTGTATATCTTTTCTTTCCTTCTTATTCTGTGTAGCTGGGTGGCTGGCCCCTGAAGTCCTCCTCTCCTCCTTTTTTCTTGCTGCTCGATCTTTTCTTCCCAGATTTCTCCCTCTATATATTCTCTCTGCCTGCCAGCGCCACCTATCCTTTCTCCTGCCTGGCTATTGGCCGTTCAGCTCTTTATTAGACCATCAGGTGTTTTTTAGACAGGCACAGTAACACAGCTTCACAGAGTTGAACAAATGCACATAAAAGAATACAACACATCTTTGCATCATTAAACAAATGTTCCACAGCATAAACGAATATAACACATCATTAGCTGATATTCTACAACACCAGACCACAGCTCTAATTTCTAAGTCTATCATGTTCTGTGGCCCTTGGAGTTTGTTTAACATAAGAATTTGTGTGATGAGCCCACCACCTAGGTGCCCCAAATTTATGTTATTTTGCCTGCAAAATGATTTTATGCAATGCAAATGCCCTTGACAGTCTTAACTATTCCAATATAAACTCAGCTCTCAAATTTCCGTCATCTACATGAATATGGATGAGATTGAAGAGCTGGTTTGTTCTGGGGTACCGTTCTTACCAGCTACAAGCCTATGGAACCTGACCTGTTAACCACTTCTAAGAATACAGTGGTAGAAAAGACAGAGGGTAATATTACCATTCCAAAAGGGAGAGATAGGAGGGGACAGAGGGGCCCAAATAAGTTCAAAACACAGCAGGTTAAATTCTATTGACTGTTCAGACTCTGTGATGGCCAGTTTTGATCGTCAACTTGATTGAGTTAAGTAACATCTAGAGAAATAAACACTCCTTTGGCTATGTTTAAGAGCTCATACCTAGAGAGGACTAAGGGGAGGGGGACATTCACCCTAAATGTGGACTGCACCCACCCATGTGCTGGGTCCTGGACTAAGTAAAGTGGAGAAAGCATGCTGACCAGGAGGAGCACTCAACTCTCTCCGCTTCTTGCTGCAGACATGGTGTGATGAGCTATTTCATTCTGGCTACGGTGCCTTGCCTGCCATGATGGACTATGCCCTCTAAAATAGACCCTATGATCCTCGAGTCTCCTCTCATCTGGTATTTGGTCGCAGCGAGAAGAAAAGGCTCGCTAATCATCATTTGTTGTCGTCGCCTTCAATGTTCCAAGCCCACCCACTTTTTGAGGGGTAAGCTGCTTCACTGGAAGCCTGCTGATATTAATCACACACAAAACAATATCTGCAGAACAACATCTACACTGGCCTTAAACAAACAGCTGGGCACCGCAGTGCCACCAAGTCAATACATAAGCCAATTGACATACATACTTTCTGAAAGTTAATTGGAATGTGTCCAAGATGGAGGAGCATCAGGAAGTGACAGCTGGAAGCGAAGGTAACGGTTTTTGGCTATTTGTCCTGGGCAGTGGACAGAAGGATAACATCCAGGTGAGTGACTGACTGCACTGTGCTGTGGAGCAGAGGAGTGGGTGGGACTTACGTTTTCAGTAAAGGTAGAGCCCTATCATTTTCCTTGGTGTACAGCATGTGTTATGCTGTGGGTTTGGTTTGTCTCCCAAGGGTTCATGCTGGATGCTCACTTCTGACGATATTAAGAGGTGGTAAGTCCTTTAAGAAGTGGGGCTTAGTGTAAGAAAATTAGGTCATTGAGGACGACACCTTTCAGAAGGGATTACTGGAGTGCTTATGGGACTCTGGTTATTTTGAACAGGGTAAGCATGATCACCCCATCCCCAAACTGCTCACACTTCCTACCTCAGTATATGGTCACTGAATATATGGTTACACATATTTTTGCCACCGTGATGCCATTTACCATATGAGGTAACATGCTTCTGAATCCCAAGAGCCTCAAGCTGAATAAACCACTTTTCTTTCTCTGGTACCCAGCTTTGGGTATTCTGTTAGAACAACATCAAACAGACTCATGCAGGGAAGCAGATGAGCGAGGGAGAAGATGGTCCTGTTGAAGTGATAGCAGAGGAATCTTGAGAAGTTCCTGAGCAAGTCCTCTTCCCGAACACCTCTTTAGTGTGTGGATATTTTGAGTCAGAGATCAAGGAGAATCAGCAGACACAAGAAAGGCACTACATGCAGGGTGTGTGTTTTCCCTGTGTAAAGGAATTCGTTTATAAAGGACATTTCCATTTGAGGAGTCTCACTCCCACACCAGGAAAGGGAGGGCTCTTTACCATCATGCACATCAGTCCACATGACAAAGCTCACTGAGCAGCCCTCTTCACCTCCTTGACCCACTCATCTCCCCACAGCCGTAAGATGCTCTGTGTTCTTTTCCCTGGCATGTGGGGGGGGGGGCGTTACTTATCTCTGGGTATTTCCATGTGTTAGCACAATGCACATGTTAATAAACTCCTGTTTGTTTTTCTCTTATTAACTTGTGGTTTTTATAGGGCACCATCTGGAGATCCTAGGGAGGCAATGAGGAAAGACAGCAATTCTTTCCCTGCAAGACTTGGAAGACACTGGCTGATCCTGGGCTGGGTACGCACGCTGGTAGAGGAAACTAGTCAAGGCCTAGCGAGCAAGCCTCACCAGACTAATAGTCAGCCTTGCCCTCTCCAGGATGTAAAGAGCCACTTTTACAAGGGCGTCTCCTAAGCACCTGTCTTGCTAGAATCTTCAGCAAAAAGGATGGAATCAAGACATCAACAGATTGCACCCAACTTTCTAAAAGCTCGTCAGGGTCCACACAATTCCCTAGTTGGGAGGATGCAATGGATCCATCCAGCACAGAAGTTTCCAAGTCAGTGGCCTCTGGTTCTGGTCTTAGGAATCTGAAGAGTGAAATTCACAGACAGCAGGGGCATGAATTAGAAAAGCTCTGTGTTACAGATTCATGGTGGCAGCTTGCAAGAGCAGGCAGAGTTCCCAGAGAGCAGCAATGGGTCCCTGTTAGTCTAAGGGTTTTTATGTTGGGAACTGGGGTGAGACATGAGGTGAGGGATGAACTGGCCAGTCATGAAGTGTCCAGGCACCTCTTCTCAATGTGGTCATGTCCTCAAGTTCCAGGCAGGATGCTCATTTAGAGAGAGAGAGAGAGATGATGAGAAAATCAACCTCCTATAGCATCCTTGGCTCTAAAAGGACAGAATTCATGACAAGACATGGGACATTTGTAGCTTTTAGCCAAGGGAAAAACTGTTTACTCTTGGGGTCTCTGTCCCTAAAGCTGCCCGACAAGCTCCTATCTCCCTTCTCATCACAGCCTGTGAGTAGTTTCTGGTCTCAGCCCTGGATCCCAGTCACAACACAAAGTGGCAAAATGGAATCACTCATGTCCCCACTTAGTTTATTCTGAAGGACGTGGAAAAGGAAGGAGAGCAAGAGAGAAGACAAAGCCCTCGCTGCTGGACAAGGGCAGCAGCGACCTTCCCGCCTACCTTTCCCGGAGCCCGCTGCTTGTCCATCTTTCTTGGGGCTTGTCTGTCTCACTTGGTTCTGTTTTACCCGCACAGGAGGGAAGAAGTGGGTGGGCAGCTGGGATTTGGGATTATTTCCTCATCCGGCTGTCCAGCATCCGCACGGTGCAGAACATATCCGGCGTGTACTATTTCCTCCCCTTCTCTGACTAACCCGAGTTTCCACTCCACTGCTTAGAGTGTCCTTCCTCAGGACAGAACCAAGCAGCAGGCTGAGCCTGGAGCCTCCCATTGACAATGGGGCAGCTCCAGACAGTACTGGAGGGGTAGGGGTGATTTCCATTTCAAAACTGCACTTGACTGGCTGGATGTAAACAACTCGACTCTCCTCGGACATGACGCTCTGCTGGTTGTTCTTTGAAAGGCTTCAACATGCTCCCTGCGGGGACCTGTGAGCTCCATCAGCCACTGTTTATTATTGTCACTCAATTAGTCCAGGCAGCGGCCACAAATGACTTTCTCCAGCAGCATCCTGTCATCTGGGCACCACAAGTACAGTGCCAAAGATGCCACTAATAGCCAGCTAATAAAATCAAAATGTGCTTTTGTTGATTCCACCGTGGCTCCGGTCACCCTTTCCTCCCAGATCTCTTTTTAAATCTAATTACACACAATGTTTTCACTTTAGAAAAAGGATATTAACCTCAGTCATCAACAATCCTGTTCTTTTATTTGGGAGCAAGCAACTAAGTTTTCTCCTAATGTAAACACCACAGAGGTTTGTTTTCTCTGTACAAACTAGCATATATGTCTTCCCCTCCCCCTCTCAAGGTCAAAGTATTAGTACATGTAGGCCTTTCCCTTCAAGCCTTTTATCTCCCACTAAGAATTGTACAATCTGTCTTCGCGCACGCACCTGTGGAAAGCCTGTCCTAACCACCGTGGAAGAGGAGTTCACTCTGCGTATAGTAAGGAAGCGCTGCGAAAATGCCATTATACGAAAATGGTTTATCTGTTTGGCAAACACGTGCTGCTGCAGACTTACTATGGAGGCAGGGCCTGAGCAAAGAACTCTGCGGGGGGGGGGGGGGGGGGGGGGGGGGGGGGGGGGGTAGGAATGGAATGTGCTGAGCTGCTCAGCAATCCCTGTTTCCCCACCCACCTGGGAAGTATGGGTGACTTTAAGCACTGCGCTTGCCTTGGCCTTTGTATGGAAAGGGGCCTCCGATTGATCTTCAGACCTTCACTTACAAACGAGGAACCTGAGAAGCAGAGAGATGAAGCCCAGGTAAGCAACCGTGTGAATGGCCAGAAAGCAACTGTGCACCATCCCAGCAGGAGCAAAGATTCTCAAGAAAGACCCTGACAGGCTGTGGTGGTGCACACCTTTCGTTCCAACACTTGGGAGGTAGAAGCAGGTGGATCTCTGTGAGTTTGAGGCCAGCCTGGTCTACAGAGTGAGTTGCAGACCAGCCTGGTCTACATAGTGAGTTGCAGGTCAGTCGGGACTACAGAGTGAGTTGCAGGCCTGGTCTCAAAAAAAACAAAAACAAGAAAAGAGACACCCAATAAAACAAGAAAAGAGATACTGCATGGCTATACTAAGATAACTGACCCCCAAGGGGTTGGAGCTTTTCCAGGACCTCATGCTGGGGGAAGGGAAAGGCTGGTGTCCTGGTGTTACCAGAGTGTGAACTAGATTTCACACAGTTCTGACAACTTAGCAGACCATTGAGGATGGATTGGAGCTGAGACAATGATAGATGGACCACATCAGACTGCTAAGTTATAAATATGCCTCTTGCCTTCTGTTTAAACCTAAACCTCAAGTCAGAACCTACAAATCTGGACTGCAGGGGTGGGTGTGGGGGGGGGGGGGGGCTGTCATGAGGACTCCTTATCTGTCCTTCTTTTCATGTGGCTATGCTGAATAAATCTCCTATCTCTACCTTTCACTACTTGACTCTTTTTTTTTTTTTCAAGACAGGGTTTCCCTGTGTAGCTTTGTGCCTTTCCTGGAACTCACTTGGTAGCCCAGGCTGGCCTCGAACTCACAGAGATCCGCCTGCCTCTGCCTCCCGAGTGCTGGGATTAAAGGCGTGCGCCACCACCGCCCGGCAACTACTTGACTCTTGAATTGGCCCACTGAAGTTGAGTGGCTGCACCTAGCTGCCAGGGCCAGTGCTTGGATCCAAAAGTGTTGGTAACAACTGGACCTCAGATAAACCAACTCTGATTGAAACAGAGTTATGTGAGTAGTAAAGACCGTCAGTCACCTCCTTTGTGGCAGTCACGACAATCTCAAGTCAGCAGTTAAGGTGTAGTTGAGTTTCCCCACCCATCACGACTGGCAGCCACTTCTACCTCCTCTCTCACCACACACACACACACACACACACACACACATACACACACACACACACACATCGTACATGCATATTTGCATTATATAACATTTCTAACACTGACATTTGCTTTGAAGTTTGACTTATATCCAGGCCAAAACATAAAGAACCATCTAGAAACCAGCACCCCTTTGTTGATAGCCCCATCAAGCTCTTTCTGGTCAGCTACAGATAGGGAACAAGCATTACACACATCCCAGTATTCCATCTCTGGGTAGGCTCCACCTTGCCCACTCTCTATGCTCTCCTCAGGGAGAGAAGAAGAGGCATGATGCTGGCATGCTAAGAGGAATTCCACTTTTTACTCAAGAGCAGAAAAACTACATTAAGTGTAAGGTTGAGAGCAAAATCAAGAACTTTACCCTCAGGAGCCTGATTCTTGCTTGTGTCTTCAGACTGAGCTTCTGCCATTTTACCAGATTTGGATGAATGAAGAAGGAGTCACAGCACCCAAGAGTCAGGCAGCTTTCACTTGGGTCTCAGAAAAATGCCGTTGCCACCAAACCATTGTTATTTGGCTTGGGCATACATTTGGACTCCTTTCTCCCAATTCTTTATCTCATTCATGTCCTCCCCTAAATTCTTGACTCCTGGTGGTATGGACCACTCTCTAAAAAACATGTATTCTTGGTCCAACTCTGTCTTGTCCCCGTCTCTTACTTTCTCAGAATGATGAAAAAATACAGAGAGGGCAGTGATATCGACTGCCTGGTGGACAGGTTATAAAGAGGGAAATTTAGCAAGGATGAATTGCTACCTAGTCAAATGTAAGTTGCTTCCTAGGGTTCACCTGCTGTGTGTATACATTTAAAAGAAGAGACATTTTTTTTTCTAATGAATTATCCTGCCAACCCTGAAATTTTATTTGATGGGTGACAGTTGGCCAGTTTCTCTTCCCTCTCTGCCTGGCATCACAGGGTGAAACGTCTTCACCACCTGGAAGCTGCCTGCCGATGTGGCTGGGTCACCAGCTTCCTTGGTTTCCGCTGTGAATGTTTCAACAGTCTTGCATTCTGGTTCCCAGAATCCTCTTCAGGAAACCACACAAGTGACCCTCAAAATGCCGGAACTCTTCACCAAGAGTTTTTAAGCCTTCACTCTCTCTTAAAGCCTGGTCTTCTGCTTTCTGAAAGCAAGAGACAGTTAGAGATTCTAATCTCCTGATACAAAGTTCCTTTGGTGTCCACAGTCAAATGTCACCTTGGGTCACTGTGACCTGTTTGTGGTGGAAAGTTCCAGGTAGCTTCAATTGCGCTTGCAGCCGACTCAGAGAGCAAAAGCTGAAACCTAACAGGAAGGTAGGTCGTCTGAGGTGTGCTAAAAATACTATGATGTTTGTAGTGTGTGGATGATAATTTTTAGTCCAAGAAAGTGGATTTGACATAGACCTGGGGGCTCTACAGTGGCCGAAAGAACTAGCAAGGTGTGCACCTGGACAAAGCCGTCATTTCAGGCCCTCCACTCTGCTCTTCTCCTTCCTATTTGTCCCCTAGTGATAGAGAAGGAGACAAAACTGATTCCAGGTCTCCTTCTGCAGGGGGCTTCTCTCTTCCTCCCTAGGCTGCTGGCCAATGAGAGGTATGCCAGGTCTGGGAAGCCAACAACTGGACCCCAGACCCCCAGAAGCACTGAGCCTCTGTTACGGAATACAATCTGTGGCTTCAGAAGCCTCTGTCCTACAATGCTGGGTTCAGTAGAGGCTAGGTGCTCTGTTGCTGGTAACTGTCACCTAATTTACATACACCCTTGGGTCACACGAACAGGATGACTAGACTCCTGTACTCTAGATGGTTCCTGCTTCATTGCAGCCTCTCCAAACTGAAGAATGAGCAGGAAGAGGGGATAGGTTGGTTCTTTGCTGTCTCATCCTTTGCAGGTCTAATGACTGAGGAATAGGGGAGAAATGGTCTCCACCTTCATGCTGTCAAGCAGGGATATTTTTACTGAAGCAGATGATGAGGCAAGAGGTAAAATCCAGAGAATCACAGGTGGACCCAACTGTTGGACCAATGGCAGAGGCCAAGGAAGGACAAATCAGGAGTGGCTGCTTGGCTCCCCGTGTACCTGTGAAAGTGGATTGTTTCACCAGAGCTCTCCCACAGATACTGTGACAGACCAGCTGAGGGTTACCACATCTTCCTCGGTTTACTTGTACTTTTATACAAAACACCATGTATCCAGTGTCTCAATTAGCAGATATTTGTTTCTTACAGTTCCGGAGGCTCAGAAACCCAAGATCAAATGCCATTCAATTCGAGTTCCTAGCCATACTTCCTGGATGCCTTCGGGCTATGTCTTCACATGTCTCTTTCTCTCTCCCTCTGAAGGGGCAGAGAGGGACATTTCTGCTGTCCCTTCCTCTTCTTGTAAGACCAACAGTCTTCCCATATTGGAGACTCACCCTTGTGACCTTACTTAATTTGAATTCCGTCCTAAAGCCCCCATCTCCAAATAGTCACACTGGAGACTGTGACTTGTACATACCGATTTGAGAGACAGGGGGCTCATTCAGGCCATAGCTCCTGCAGTCCAATGCTTCTGCTGTACCTGTTGGGACTTTCACCCTTTGTGGGCCTTCCAGATATTCCAAGTTACCTCCATATCCCTTTCTCAGAGGACTATCCTCGGGTTCCTAAAGCTGTCTCGTAAGGGCAATGGTGAGAGTTAGCTTTCTTTCATAAATGATCGCTTTTTAAGCAATGAGTGACAGGCAGGAAGTAGGCAGAAATGCCCCAGTTTCCTCGGCCTGCCAGCAGGACAACAGTGGCTGTCCAAAGGAAACTTGGAGATGGTGTAAGTCACACCCCATGGTCCCCTCCCTGAGCCTTTCTGTGAGATTTACCCAGCCCTAGAATCTTTTTTCTTTGCACGTCCCAAAGCTCCTGAGAAGGGCTCACTTCTGGGAAACACAATTTAAAAAAAAAGCCAAGTTACAAGCTGCAATGTTGGCTCCCAAGACCCAGGACTGACCCAGCAGCATCTCCTCAGTCAGATGTCTTCTCTTGACTTGAAGGTTCAGGTTTCCTACGTCATGTCATAAAGATCCTCAGTGAACGAAAGGACCTTGCTCTGGGAGAATAGCCTGTAACCATTTTCCCATTTTCTAGAATCTTCTTGACCATTCAAGCTCACAGTCAGCACCAAGGTCCTAGAGGAAATTCTGCTTCGTCTTCTTAATTCAGTGCAATCATGGCATCATCAGCCAAAGCTTCCAACCAAGCCACACAACATCACAGTGTTTGCTTCCCTCCCTACTGTAGATCGCAAAGCTAACGGGCCTGCTATGGTTGTCGCCAACTGAAAAACTTTTCCAAAATAGCTGGGATTCTTTTTGCCTTGTTTGCTGGAGTCTGATGATTCCTGGGAATCCTGTCCATGTGCTCAGAACTCAGCAGGGCTAGTGTTACCGGGCCTTGGCTAGCTTAGTTCCTACGGAACGTGCTTCCAAAGCTTTGTCATAGAAGAGAGGCTGAGTGAGAAAGAGGAGACTAAAACAGAAGATGGAAGAGGCCATGAGCAGCAACAACCTTGGCCTTGTGGAAGG
The DNA here is from genome assembly GCA_902168325.1 of Peromyscus nudipes. Classification (NCBI taxonomy): domain Eukaryota; kingdom Metazoa; phylum Chordata; class Mammalia; order Rodentia; family Cricetidae; genus Peromyscus; species Peromyscus nudipes. The sequence goes on along the minus strand of CABHPH010001059.1, from coordinate 7,493 downwards.
GTAGCAGGTCCGTGACTAATAGGAAGTACTCTTAGGCCTTGCCTGTATTCATGACCCACAGGTCTAGGAGGCCTTGTGAGGTACACCATATTCACTAAGAGTTGAGACTGGAGGAAGGCACATCTTCAGCTTCCACCTCAGCAACACCTTAGAGGAATTTAGCAATGGAGGAACAGGAAACAATGAGATTCCGTTCTCACCAATAATGATATTTTAATTAAAATAGTGATATTTTAATTAACTTTTGATGGTAAAAAATGAGCAAGTTAAAATTACAGTGTATTTTAGAAAAGCCAAGCAATTTCCAGGAGGTCAGAGGTTACTGCTGGCCAACATGGTCAAGAGTAAGTCAACATCACACCTGCTGCTTCAGGGACAAATGAGCAGCGTAAAACAGGCTGGAGAAAACTTGGCTGGCAGAGCTCAGCGCTGGACAGGGTTCTGGATTCCCATGAACCTCTGTGAATGCTGATAGAGGAGGCGGGGCTGTGTAAGAGGAGGCCTATTGGCCGGGCGGTGGTGGCGCACGCCTTTAATCCCAGCACTCGGGAGGCAGAGCCAGGCGGATCTCTGTGAGTTCAAGGCCAGCCTGGGCTACCAAGTGAGTTCCAGGAAAAGGCGCAAAGCTACACAGAGAAACCCTGTCTCGAAAAACAAAACAAAACAAACAAAAAAAAAAAAAAAAAAAAGAGGAGGCCTATCACTGGCCCAAATCTTGTTCTTTGTTCCTTAAATACCAGTGTTTCATGTGGACTGTAAGGTGGTAGGTGAGCGGGGAAGGAGCTCACTTGGCCTATCTTCCTCTGTCTCACACAGTGCTCAGTGTGTCACAGGTGCTCAACATGTGCTCGGTGGAGATGATGGAGTTTACCAAAGCAACTTGTTTCTCTACAGCTCACCACTGAGGAGAGGAAGGAAAGATAAAGGAGGAGCTGCTAGGAGGCAGAGCTGCATAATGACTTCCAGGAAGATAAAACTATGTGGGGGCTGAAATTCTTCTGTTCAGGTTGGAGTGGCTGAGATTCTCTTTATTTCATGAAAACTGAAGTTCCAAAGGTTTTGGAGTGATATTCTCTTCTACCAAGGCTGAAAAAAAAAAAACAATAGAGCTTGAAATATAGTTTACTAACCCATCCAGTCTATTTGGGGACAGAAGTCTGAGCCACTGTACTGTGAGTAAAACCACTTCCTACGAGACTTCACTGAAGATGGGGGCAGGAAAGAAGGGGACGGTCTCAGAACAGAGTCACTTTGCAGGACTTCTGAGTTCACGACCTCATTTCTTGATCTGACAATCCTGAGACAACCTTCTTTGCATCTGACTAGAACTATTTCTCTTCTGAGGTGGTGTCTGTTTGTTTGTTGTTTTGTTTTGTTTTTTGCTTCTCACCCTTTCCTGAACATCTGTATAGTCTTTGTGTCTCTCATACTCTCTGGGGTTTAAAACACACAAAAGGAAGACGTGGCAGTGGGCTTTTCTTTTAAGTTATTGGATTCTTAAAAATCTTTCAAGTGTTATATTGTGTAGTATGGAAAAGTACAGACAGCAAACACATATGGCCCTAGGAGCTATCACAAAACGATGGCCCTGTGTAAGTACCACTTTGGTTTCATCAATACCCAGGAAACCCACTGCATAAGCCCCCTCCAATTTATCACCCGTTCTCTCCTCTCCAAAGATAACCACTGCTCTCACTCAAAAACATGATGTTAATTTTACTTGCATTTGGGTCACATACGCTAGAGTTATACCTTAAGCATGATTTTGGTTTAATTCCTTTCAATTACACCACGTTTGGAAATTTCCAAATACATTTGCATTTAATAGAAATTCTTTTATTTTCATTGTTATTGTAGGGGTAGAAAAGCAGGTGATCTCCTTTCTGCCCATCATAAAGGACCGTGAACACCATTCCTATAACGAAAAGCAATTAACAAGAGAAAGGGATGACAAATGAACTCGATCACAGATTGACATAACATAGAAGACTTCAGATTAAGCCCTGGCTATGCAAGTGTGACAACCATAGTTTAAGTCCCCAGAGACCCATAGAAAGGTAGGGTGGCCATGGAAGCCCGCCTGCAATTCTAGACTCAAAAAGCAAAGACAGGAAAAGCCCAGAGCAAACTGCTAACATGACTAGCCATATTGGCCAGCTATGAGTTGGCTGAGAGAATCTGCCTCAATAAATAAGGTGAAAGAATGATAAAAGATGATTCTGGACTTCAACCTCAGACTTCCACATGCAAAAACACATTACACACATGCAACACACACACACACACACACACACACACACACACACACACACAGCTGTATATAAGTCCCATGTGCTACATTAACTTTGTATACTCCGTAGATTGCCATTTTTACTCTGATTTATGGGGATTCAATACAGATTACTTTTATGGCTGGTACTCTTGTTGCCATTAAAAAACCTAATCAAAGATCACAATTTGTGATGGAGATTGACAACCTATAGTCTATGGTCCAAATTCATTCTACTACCTGTGGTTTTGGGTAAAAATTTGCTTTTATTAGACACAGTTCTGTTTATTCATTTATATGATGCCTATATCAACAGTGAATCAATCCTATGACCCAAAAAATCCAAGAAGTCTAACACCTGATTCTTCAGAAAATACATGCCAAATTCTCTTTGAGAGTATTTATTATTTCCTCTCACATTTGGAGTTGGTATTTATATAAAGAGTTGCTAAGGTCAAGATAAATTTTTCTATATAGATATCAAACTGAATCAGTTCCATTACTGAAAACACAGTTCTTTTGTCATGATATCATAATGTCATAAGTGTCATAAGTCAAATTCAGTATACATATATTCAGGAGTCTGTTTCTGGATTTTCAGTCTCTCCCATATTTCTAGTTCATAATCATTTCTGTTTGCAATATATATTTATTGAGTGCTAGGAGTGAGGGCCAGGGCGTATGTATTAATTTTAGAATCAGCTTGTCAATGTTCTCAAAATAGCTTAGTCTTGGGTTTATATCTTATTGACTCTCCTGTCAATTTGAATAGGTTTGACTTATGATTATCCATCCTTTTCATGGGAATGACAGTTTTCAATATTCTTAGATATTTTTCAATTTCTTTCAATGGCATTTATGTCTCTGATTTTGATTATCTCCTACATGTGTTGATAAGTTTGCCTTTATGAGACAATTATAATAACTCAGGTCAAATACAGCTTTTGTATAAACAGGGGAGGGGGAGCCTACTAACTAGTTAGACACCAAATATTATGCCCTAGTGAAAACATTGTAGGCATCTAAAATGATCACTCATGTTGTAAGACATAAAGTATTTGGGTGGTGATAGAGAATGTCAGGGCTTAAAACAGTTTTCACCATACCTGCACACACAGGAGCATGATCACAGAAGTGTATGTCTCATGATTTTGAGTGCCTACTGGTGTTGACGCCGAAGCCCTGTGCCACTAGGACTCTTTAACAGAACTTAAAAACCACCAGTGGAAGTCAAGACTCCTGGGTTCTAAGTGGCATTCTTCACAGACTAGCTGTGAAACTTCAGTTGAGGCTTTACTTAAGCCCCGCTTCATCTCAGTTTCTGCACCTCTAAGAATGAGTTATCTCCACTATCCTCTGGTTTACAAGCAGAGAAGGGAAATACTTTGGTTCCTGGTGAGTATTGCAAGAGTCAGGAATGTCCTGAGGATGAAGGGGGAATGGGGTCTGGCCTGTCAGAAGGTTTCTTAAAAGAAAGCTGCCTCCCCATTGGTTTTTGAATGTTTACAAACCCTTTGATAAAGATAAAGTTTTTTAAACAAATGTCTCTGAGAAAGGAGACCCATATGGCAAACAAATATACATAATGGATGCAGGAGGAAACCACAGAGAGTGAAAGCTGGTATCTGAAGTAGTGTGGGTGGAGTGCGTTTCAGAGGTGGAGAAGGAACAGGGGAAACACAGCAGGATGCAGAAGAAAGCCCACAGCATCCTTACCTGCATTTACTAAGAAAATTTCACAGGAGTTAGAGCTTGGCCTTCGGTGTCTTTGGGGAAAGAGTTATGGTCAATGGAAAAGGAGTCTGGACATGTTTTTTGCTTTTTGCTTTTTATTTTTCTTATTGCCAAGAGGGGATTCTAAGTAGGCAGTATAGGGCAGCCATGTCTATTGTTCAAATTGCATGTTTATCTAGTAAAATGTTTCTGCTAGGATCTGTCTTCATCTCTAATTCCTGCTACCCATTCAGATTCTATTCCCAAAACACCCAGACATCTGGGTCAGAACAATAGAATGCATGTAGAATTAATATCTGCAACCTCTGAATTGAGATTATGAAGAAGCATGTATACCTTCCTCTCCTATTTCACATTCCAGGACTAGATTCCAAGGACTTCCAGTTGCTAGGAAAACAACACAGCCACGTGACACAGGAGCATTCTAGTATGTTTTCCAAAGTCAACTTCTTTGGTGTTGAGCCCCTGGAGTTTGGAGGCTGTTACAGTAGCCAGTGCTATCCTGGCTAGTATAACAGAATATTCGAGACTTGGGAAGTTATAAATAACAAAAAATATTATTTATCATCCTAAAACCTGTAAAGTCCAAGAACAAGGGGTCAACAGGTTCATGGTCTAGTGAGAATCTGGTCTCTGCTTCCAAGATACAGAATCCGCAAAAAGAAGAAACTCTGTGCCTTCACTTGCTAAAGTCAGAAGGGAGAGAATGAAAGAGCTGTCTCCACCCAGCCTGACTACAAGGGCATCTCATTCAGCTCTAGAAGAGAAGTGCCTTCATGACCCTGTCACCTGTTTAAGGTCCTTAAGGACCTTCCTCTGCTGGTGAAGTGGAGAATCATGTGAGTGCTCAGAATAATGCCAGCCCTTGACCCCTAGGCCTTCACCATCACATCCATGTTCTCCAGATCACATTAGCATCACTTAGATTTTCCAGAGGACCCATCACACTGTGACAGGTCCTCCCTCCTTAGGTTGACGCACTGAGGAAAGTCATGTGCCCACCAAGAATTCTTGCATGAGACTATTCTCTGTGAGGTATCTGTCCTGTTGTGTTGAGTTATTGATATTTGGCATTTATCTGCTACGTCCACTGGTGCAGTTGGTTTCTGAATTAAGAGGAAAAGAGGAAAAGTGTCCTGTTGACATATCACCACTGTTGTTTTAGAAAAGACAGGACATGGAAAAGATCAGCAACTCAGGTTTTCCCAAACTTTCTTAAGTCATTGGAAAACGTGCACAGTTCTTATAAAAGTAGGGCACAAATAATGTCTATACATAATATCTGGGCCCAATAGATTTGCACTCTCCCAATTTGCATTCTAATTTCCCTGAATTGGCTCATGACGCCTTCTTATGTGGGATTCAACATTCAACAACAAGTAAGACTTTCCTCTCTCTTGGCACTTCTTAGTCCCCCCCTCCCCACGCAGTCACAGCCCTGCTGTCTTCTCCTTCCCACAAAGCTCATTTTTGGCAAAATGTTTTTTTTTTTTTATAAAGCACACACTTTAATGAATTAAGTGTAATCCCACGATCTCACTTGCCTTCTCCCACAGCCCCCGACTTGCACACTCTCCCATCTGTGGGAATTCTCCCTCACACCTCTGAAAAGAAAGGGGAAAAAACACTAAAAAAAAAAAATCCTGTCTATACATAGCAAAGATGTGTACAGAATGTGACAATTCTCCTGATTTTCTTTTGGCTTTTTTGTAATGCAAGATAGAAGATGATCTTTCCAACATTGCGTGTCCTTTGAGAAGCTAAAATATTCAGTGCTGGCTTTCTTTTGGCAGCAAAATTGGTTGTGATCCTAAATCTACACCATTCCCTCTTGATCCTTCCTAGTGGGAAGTTTGTGGATTGGTTTCATACCTGTTAGGGGCCTGCATAGCAGGAGCGTTAGAAGTCACAGCCTATTTTACTGATGAGGCGGCCGATACCCTCACAGGTCTCTTGTTTTCTCTAAAACTCATATGGAAATTTGAGCTGTATCCACCCATTCACATGGAGTGGCAAGTGCATCCTCTTCCTGGATGATTACATCAGTCACTTGCTGTGGAAGAACCTTTGTCTGTGACATGAAGATTCCTGTGAGTGCTCAGAACAATGCCAGCTCTTGTCCTCTAGCCTGGTACCACTGAATCCATGCTCTCAAGATCACCGAGCACTTCCCTTACTCTACTTTGGAATGCCCCCAACACACACACACACACACACACACACACACACACACACACACACACACACCCATGCAGTAGACAATGGAACAAGAGCTGAGGTTACCCAGACAAAAGGCATGCCCGATGCCATCAAGAGCGCAATTCAGCGAGGGCAGGTAACAAACAGAGGGTTTGAATCTCTTGTGGTAAGTGCCGTCCACAGGATGACTGGCTGCTGTGCACTCATCTCAGAAGCATTTCTCTGGAAGAAAATAACAGCTGTGGCAGCAGTGGCAACAGCAGCCACTGAATCACCGAGTGAGGAGGCACCGACAGCTTTGCCTCCCAACTGAGGAACAGCTTACTCAATCTCCCTCCTACTTGCCATCACTGCCTGTATGTTGGAAACTAAGAAAGATGCTGGGAGCTGGAGATAACACACTAATAGGATGTTAAAGCAAGGGCGGCCTCGCTGCCCACCACCAGAGGTAGTTTGTCTAAAGACGTGATTCCTGGGCTCCGCACTTCATTGCACGGCTCCGGTTCGTGGCCCTTCGCTGAGCTTACAAGTGCTGCTATCCAGAGAACTCAGAAATTGCTTTTGGCAGAGGAATGAAAGCAGGCATATCCAACCCTTCTTGCTTCTCTTTTTTTTGTTGCCAAAACATACGGTTCTTGGTTTTAGGGGAAACTTTCCTTCCAAGAAATAACTCGAGATGGTGTGATAAAAATTAAATGGTAGAGGAAGACTGGGAATCAGCAGAGGAGGATCTAGCCCTGCACTTGCTGCTATTAATTGTAACCCCTGAACAAGACATGTATTTGCCTCTAGTCTTAAATTTGTCCACCCCTGAAATAAGAGTTGTACACTAAAGGATCCCTGAGGTCTCGATTCTGTACTATGTCCATTGGAAATTTGCTATTTCATTTTAGAAACCACCTATTGAGACTACAGTTAAATTGCAATCACTTCCACAGGCCTAGGAAATGAGGTGACTGGCTCATCTTTCTCCCAAAATGCAGACTGATTTAGGAGCGAAGCCACTAAGCTGCTGGGATTCTGCAGGACACGTGTGATTGCAAAGCTGTGCCACAGATGGGCGCTTTACCCTCCAGATCCACTCTGGACCCTTTTCCTCTGAATCAGGACATGCTACTCCAAATGTTCCACATTGGCCTATTGATTATTTTGAGCTAAAGGCGCTTGAGCAACAGTAGGTGCATGCGCAGAAGTTTCTCTGACCCCCCTCTTTCTATCTGAAGTACTGCATCCATTTCTGGTAAGAAAGATGCCCTCCCTGAACTAGGAAGAGGAGACAATCCCCATCTCT